>JAHWFP010139998.1:16303-44284 GCA_023313725.1 Lithobius niger | reverse complement strand
TTGCCTGCCGAAGACAGTCGTCTGAGCCCCTGCATATCCAGATAACTTACTGTCTACATGTGCAGAAGATATTGGTGAAGAATGAAGATATCTTTTCGTTTTTGAGATTCTGCGTGAACTGTGCGAACGAAGATCTTCACAGTAGCAAATTGATTCATTGCTTAGCATTAAGATGTCCGAACCGATCAAACGTGATTGTCAATGTCTCGTTATAAATTTGGATTAATGGTGATAGTGTATGTATGGTTGTGTGCAGTATTTGTCTCTCTTTTTTAGGGTGGTGGTGGCTCCTCTCATCGTAGGTCTTCCGTAATCTCTAAAAAGCAAGAGTAAGTATGTTTTCAATAGTTACTTTTGAGGCTACACAGTTTTAGTATTTGTGCTGGATTGAATTAAAAGAAATAAACGGCAAGTCACGTTGTCATTTTTAAGACATCTTGGAGTGCTTAACAGTAGAAATAGGTAGAAGGGTAACCTGGAGTTGGACCAGCATGACTGCTTTAAAATTGAACTGTCTTGATTTTGTAGCAAATTGTAACTTTCAGAGAATGGAGTCCCAAACAAGCAGTAGTGTCTGCTTTTTAGCCTGCTGTAATCAGTCCGGTTTTGTGATTGTTTATAAGAAATGAGCAAAAGTCCCAATATGGGCTTAACATGATCAGTGCACAAAAAACAATACATGGTTACATAAATGACACAAAATTTCAAAATTTTAACATTCACGCAAAAATATGCAAACAAAGATTCTTTTCATTTTCTTCCCCCGTTTCTGGCAATAACATCCAAATAGTAACTAGGGGTGGCACAATAATCGATAATAAACACGATACCAATTTTCGTCAATTATCGTATCGCACTTTTTCTGACCTATCGAATTAACGTGCAAACCTCGATTCTTAAATTGTCATATCTCGGAAACCGTAAGCTAGAAACGAGCGGTTTGCGGCGTTGCGTGAGGAATTTACAAGGGCTCTCCAACTAAGTGAACAATACTGTTTCTAACCACTTTATCTAATTAGAGAGTTAATGCAAACAATATTTAAGCTTTAAGTAGCAGCACAACTGCTAAATTGTTTCTACATGGGGAGAGGAAGTAATGGACAATAGTAAGGGCATTTTCATGTCTATTGGCCAATTGGCAAGTGCCACACAATTCACATAGGTGCTGTATGCTTTGGCCAAGGTTTTTTAATTAACAAATTTAAAATGGTCGTTCCAGCCTCAAAATTTGTTGTATCACGATATTATCGATTATCGCGATAATGAAAATAATTTTGTATCGTGCTATCCCTAATAGTAACTATCGTGTGACACGTGCCTGACACAGTCCTGACACGTGCCGATATTTCGAATCCATATAACATCATGTGCTCACTGATACAGTCCTACGGATTTGTCTCATTTTAAGTAGTTCCCACTTCAAAAATTTAGTTAGTGAAATGCTACCATAAATCTTGTTCGTTATTGTATGGTTGTCATGTGATTGATTGTTGTGTGGTTGTCTTAAAGAGAAAGTAGCTAACCTTTTCCGTGAACAGGCTAACAGTTTTCCCACTCTCGCAGCTGTTGTGTGCCATCCATTGGTGGTAAACCGGTAGTCTTCGTTTGTCTCCTTCATTTTTGCTTCGGAGATTCATCCTGGCCAATCCTGGTGGCGCCTGTTTCATTGTAGATATATGTATTAGATTGATTTTTGAAAGAATTTAAACTTAATTGTGATTTCGGCCGGAAGGCTTTTCCAAATAGGAATAACGTGGTCGCAGAGTGCGTGTCAGGCTCATCCATTCAAGTGGACCTAGTTCAGCTGTTTTGGAACAAAAGATTAACCTTGGCCACCAAATTTCTCTTAAAAATTTCAAATGGGGTGAAAAAATACCCCCTTCGGCGTACGGTACATATCAAAGCAAAAGATCTTGTCTAGTTGCCGATGACAATATACTTTACCAAATTTTTAGCATTTTCCTTCTCCAATGCTATTTGACTTAGAATTTGAAGAGATCCATCCGCATCATTACCCACTGTGCATCCTACTGCACAGCCTCCGTCGTATATATACTCAGACGGAGCAGAGCGGTCCATCTTTTCTTCTCTACCAGCGATCTGCGACGTTCTGCTGTTTGACGTTCCGCCTTCCGTTCCAATCTGCGTTCCACCTCCTGTGGAATGACGCGTGCTAACGGAACGCCTAAGGATCCGCTGGTTCGCTCAATGCTCTCCTCTCCTGTTCCACAGAACACCCCCCCCCCCCCCAACCGGGTGGTTGAGATTCTCGAACTCACTTCAGGACTAGACTCCTTGGAGCCCACCGTTCCGATGGATAACCCATTCCTTTCCGACACTCCCGTTCCGGTCGTTCCTCCGGTTAACACCGTTTCATCCTCTCCAATTCCGTGTGGACAGTCCTCCGCCAGTCGGGACTTGCGTTCCCTCAGTGAAGAACTATGCCTAGCTAAGGGATGCTACTCTCGCATGATGCTCCAGGTTAAAGCCCGAAAACTGGCTGCTAAAACAACAGCTTTCTCCCTCCTCGGTCCTCTGGATCTTTCCTCACATTCCTTCGGCTCTCTATTGCCTCACGTTCAATTGCTAGCAAAACAGAGGAACCACTTTCCAAGTCTCAAGTGCACGCTCTTGTGGACTCGGCCCTTGCTACCTTCAAGAGAAAGCAACCAGTGCTTCTGGACCCCAAGCCCTTTACTTCGGCTTGAGTGACTGCTTTGCCCAAACTACCCCGTCTTTCCACCACCGATTCCGGACCATCCCATCGTCCTGATCCCGTTCCACCTCCGGCTTCAGCTCCACCTCCTTCCCTTGTGGAACCGGAAGGCCCGCCCTCTCAGTATACCAGTGATGATAGGGCGTTTTGGTGAAAGGTGAATCTCGGAAGGTTAGGATCGCCAGGCGAATTGCGAAAGCCTAAGGTCAGGATCGATTGGCGTTTTGTCATTCCTACGATGGAATCTTTCCTTCCCAAGATATTGGCGCCGCCAATCCTCGTAACTTTGATACGTACCCACAATCTGAATTCCTCACGGTGGAAGTCAAGATGGATTTTGGCTCCTCCTTGTTCCTACCACGCCGTGCGGCCGTTCCAGTCTTTGTCCTCCGAGACAACGACCGCCTTCTCCGCCTTTGACTTTGCGCCGCCTCGCAGGCAGATGTTCTAAATACCGCAGCGAACGCTCTGTGTGAACACCTTTCCGTAGACTCTCCACCTGCGGACACACGTCAATTAGCGTTCCTCATCAACCAAGTCTTTCACAAGGCATGTTTTGCGACTTACCATTCCACCAATTGGTTCACCCGTGCTCTGTTCAATTCTATATTGCTTCTCCGGGAAATCGCCCAGCTTAACACCGCTCCCAATCTCCATGATTCCACTCGACACGTATTACGAAACCAGTCTATCCACTAGTCGGAATTTCTCTTCCGGGGTTTAATGCCCAAAGTTGCGCCGCACCTTGACATTTTGTCGGAAACCCAAGCCCCTCCGACCTCGACATGCTCGCCGTAACCTTTCCGCCTCCGATACACGGAAAGACTCTCTGGCAGAATATTGGTCTTCCAAGATTAGTGATCCACCTTCAACGTCTCTTCCACAGCCACAGTCGCCCTTTCGTTCCAAAAACACAGGACGGGGGCGTGCGAAGTCCCTTGGCCGTTCCTCTACTCCAGATCGGCAACACCATCGAGCTTGCCCACACTATCGCAAGCATTCCTCTTACTGACATTCCCTTAACCCCCCCCCCGCCCCCCCCCAGGCTGGGGGGGGACCGTCTTCGATTCTACACGGCAGCTTGGCACTCCATCACCTCCGACCCTGTCGTCCTCTCCATCATCCACAAAGACTTGCGTCCGCAGTTCCTTCGTTCCCTTCCATTACAATATCCGCACCTCTTTCCGCCGAAATCTCTGCCGTTCTTCACAAGGAAGCAATCCGAGTTGTTCCCAGTCCGGTACAACCCGACTTTTACAGCATCATTTTTCATTGCCCCAAGAAGAACGGGGGATCCCGTCATATCTTCAACCTCCGTCCTCTCAACCAGTACATCAACAATATGCATTTCCAGACGGAGACTAGTCGATTCCATTCGACATTCCCTGCTTCTTTCCGACTAGACGATTTCTTTCTCGCGGACACATATCTACACATTCTGCTGCATGCCTCTGTCCGGCACCTTTTCCGTTTTCTCTTCGCCGGCATCATTTACAATTTCCTCTGTCTTCCCTTCGGGTTAAATGTCGCTTCTCAAATTTTCACCCTCGTTCTTCACCCTGTCATCGCCCACCTTCATCAGCAAGGCATTCGCATTCACACGTTCCTCGACGACTGGCTGCTCCCTCACCAGGAATGGCCCCTCCTCCTCGCCAACCTAACCACCGTCGTGTCTCTTTTGCATCGCCTTGGATTCGGCATCAACGTTCATAAGTCTCAGTTACAGGTCTTCACGTTCCTCGGGGCATTCTTCGACCTTCCACGATGGACGGTCATGCCGTCTTCGGAACGCATCACCGGTCTTTTCGAATCAGCTCTATCATTCCTACATCTGCGACAATACAATTTCCGAGACGGGAATTCCTTGATAAGGGACCATCGATTCCCTTGCGGATCTCGTTTCATACGGTCGTTAGATGGCTCGACCACTCCATTATTTTCGGCTAAATGAATGGGGGAACCCTCGTTCCGCCCTCCTCCTTCCATCTCGACCGCTCGTTCCATCATTCCCCTTCGCAACCCTGAGCTGGTGGATGAATGTCCTCAATCTCTCCCTGACGGTTCCGCTCCACGAGCCTATTCCAGACCTTCATCTTTTTACAGATGCCTCCCTAACCAGTTGGGGAGCCCACATCAACAACATGACCACATCCGGAACATGGGACCCCGCTTTCTCCGACTACATCAATGTGTTAGAACTTCGGACAGTCCTTCTGGGATTTTCTCACTTTCGCCACATCGTCACGAACCGTGTTGTGCAAGTCCATCTCGACAACACCACTGCCGTTGCTTACCTTCGGAAGGGGGGGAGGGAGGCACTAGATCCCTCACCCTTCGCCTCGTAAAGTCAGATATCCTCCACCTTTGTATCTGCCTCCGGGTCTGCCTCCTTCCGCTACACATTCCGGGCAACCGGAATGTCATTGCCGATTTTCTCTCCCGGCGTGTTCCGCCAACGCGTGAAAGGACCCTGCACTCCTCCGTATGCAACACGCTGTTCCAACTGTGGAGACACCCTATGGTCGACCTGTTTGCCACGAGGCTCAATGCCAGACTTCCCCAGTTCGTCAGCCCGCTTCCGGATCCTCGGGCGTTGGCCGTCCTTGCCTTGACTCTGAATTGGAACCATATCTTTGCTTATGCTTCCCTCCGCCGAAGCTTCTGACCTTGATACTCCAAAAAATTGCTACGACCAACGGGGTCTTAATACTAATCGCCCAAGATTGGCCAGAATCAGCTTGGTTCCTGGCTCTTCTCGATTTACTCATCAATCTACCTACAACCTACCTCATCAACCTACAAATCCCGTTCCTCCCGCACCTCTTAACACAGAACAACGGAACGGTTTGTCACCGCAACCCTCTACCCCTCCGGCTGCATCGGTGGCTACTATCATTCAACTCCTCAAAGCAACAGGTGTTTTTAGTTGCCACGAAAGTAGCCATGACCTGTTCTTTTAAGCGCTCTCCTGGGTTCTCATTGCTTCTTCCAGAGAAAGAAAGTTGGCTTCCCTGTTAGTTCTGTAGTGATTCCTCTGCGCATGTGCGGACGCAGTCCTCCTATATAAGCGCTGAGGCAGCTCCATGTTTCATCTCTTTTTTCTCTGCCACGCGAAATGGCTGCTCTTCCAAAATTAAGCTCAGCGAAGGATTGGGCTATCGATCAGGTCAGGACAACCTTGGCTGGGTTTGTTGTCCGTCGTTTCTTGTTTACAGGATAAGAACGATCCGTTGGCGCGGTTGCCTTCGGTTGCCTTCGGCAATCCGCCTCGGCCGTCCTCACGATCTGCCCGCTCCGCCGCTCCGTAACGACAGGTTTCCTGCTATAAGCGGTGTTTTCTTGGCCAACGGGCACTACAGCCTTGCAAGGTGGATGCCACTACGTCCGCCCTTGATCGCCTGGATCGTCTGCCCTTCCTGGGGAAACCGACGCTTGGCGATCGAACCCGCGTCTTGCTTCCTCTACGATTCCAGTCATGCGACCAGCTCCCCCGTCCGGCGCAGATTTATGATCCGCGCTCACCCTTTTTCCCTCCTTACTGCCTTGCTGTGCACAGAGGAAGAGGGGGCGGGGAGGACGTACCACTGCGCAGTGGCGTATACAGACTAAGGTGGGCCCCTGGCACAATGATACAGGTGGGCCCTATGCGGGAGGACATTGATAATAGTGCGGGCCAGAGGAGGATCTGGGGGGATGCCCCCCAGAAGTTAAGAATTTTTTTGAAAATACACATTGAAATTATGTAAAATCCTTAATTCTGTACCCAATATATTCAGCAATGGTTTTAAAACTTTACTTTTAGTTTGCTTGCATTTGGTGGGTGAGTAGGGGCCCCCAACACAGGGGCCGTACCAGCGTTCCTGCCATCCCCATGTTGGTCCTCTCCAGCCACCTGAGGTTAAGCCGCATCTTGCCAGGAGGTACCATTTTGCGGCCGGCCCACAGCCCAGAATGGATTCATGTTCCTTGATCCCTCCTCGTTCTCCTCCCTGGCCTTGCTCCGCAAAGGGGGGGGGGGGGGGGACAGAGGACTCACCAGAGGACTGTTGTCGAACAGATACGACCTCCTTCAACACGGATACTGTCTGCTCCGCGGATTGACTATTACGTGCCGTGCCAGCATTGCTACCCGTTGCGCATTGATTCTGCGCAGCCACCATGGATTTGAACCGCATCACCTCCTACTGTCCCAGCTTTGCATTGGTTGTTTCGGAGGACCGATTTCGTCACCTGTCCATGGTCTACTCTTTCGCATCCTTCTCCTTCCAGTATTGAATAATGTTTGTTTTGACAAAAAAAGATTAAGATATCCCTCCGCGCCGCTGTCCTCCGCGCATCCCATTACACAGCCTTTATCAAATATATATTCAAACGATACAGTCCGGTCGACTCTTTCCTCTGCCACCACCTTGTGCGGTTGTGCTGAGTACTGTTTGCTTCTCACAACAGGTCCAATCTTCACGTCCGCCCGACACTCCGCCTGCCATCCGCCTGCTGCTCCGCATCCTATGTGGCCACGCGCTGTGGACGTGCTTGTGGAACCACTGGTCCGTCCGGCATCGTCCTCCTCTCCTCCGTATGTCCCACCGATCCAAGGATACGATTCTTGTACTTAACTTCGGCTCAAGTCTTCCTTGGATCCTGCAACTCCGATCCGCATCCTAACACTTCGCCACCCAGATGATCCTCCCATCGGTACTACTTACTACGTCCTGTTCCAGTGTAGACGGCCCTCCGCTGGTCAGACTCTGCTGTCACTAAGAGAAGAACTCTTCTAGGCTCCTTTCCGTCCTTCCCTGGGACCGACCATTGCGATCTGTTATTTGATTCAGTGCGGACTGTGGACAACTCAGCGATCCGATGCTCTCGATCCTCCTCCCTTCCAGTTCGAATCTTCATTTTTGATCCTTACAACTGGGACTCCACTTCTCCAAGACTTGTTGTGACATCATGACTCATCTGCACGTGTTCAGGCGCATCTCTCCGGCTTCCGCTGATCCCTTCGCGACTTTCTCCACTCCGCCATCGTCCTATTAAGATATGCTTCCTGCCCTTCTTTGTCACTACGATTCCGCTTGTGGATGCCTTACGCCTGAGGTGCGCTTCGAGTACCATTGCTTCGGCCATCGCCATCTCATCTTCTGCTCCCTTGTTTATTCCCACAGCACCGATCATTCCAATCTCTTACCTTTGGGCCTTGCAGGTACCGGTTAGGACTTGAACAGTCCAGCGCTCTCAGTTCCTCGTCCGTTCCTATCATCGATCCAGTCAGCTGCAACCTGTAGTGTTCCCCTTTGATTCCATATGTTCAACCTTACATAGAAGAAGGGTTCACACCCTCCTGAAAGATCCGTTTCGCAGACCATCACCTTTGGCTTCAGCGTCACATTAGAATAGGCAATACAGCCATCTGCGACACCGCTTTCCGGGGATTTACTCCACGCACTTCTATTTCGACTCTTAATCCCTTACAGTGGGTAACTACCACCGATTCTGGCCTCGTCGTCCTCCTACAAGTCTGTGATCCGCCTTTCCTCATACATGACGCCTCTGTTACTGTCAGCTACAATCTCCACGGTTTCCGACAAAGAAGTTCCACCATTAAAAATTCCGTAGCGGTTTTTACTCTGAAAATCGATCTCACTTTATAAAGTTCAGGACCAAAAGGTGCACAAATTCAGAAAATAGAGAATATCATACCAGTGTTCCTTGCAAATTTTCGACGGACTGGGAACGTCTGTCCTCATTAGGCACTACTACACTCTTGAAAACGGTTGTTTACATTCTTATCGTCTTTTGAGCTTGGCGTTTCAAAATGACGTGACCTCCGGTACTAGTTAGGCTTACTGTCCCACTTATCTGTAAGAATACTTGAAAATTCCGCTCTCAGGAGAAAACGGATTCCCGGGTTAGAGGGGCCCTGTGTGTGCTAGCAATCCAGCAGCATTTAGGGAGAAAGGCTCACCTTATGAACATACAATGCCCCTCAAACCCGGGAATCCGTTTTTTCCTGAGAGCGGAATTTTCAAGTATTATTACAGATCAGCGGGACAGTAAGCCTAACAAGTATCGGAGGCCACACCATTTTAGAACGCCGAGCTCAAAAGATGTGGAGAATGTAAATAACCGTTTTCAAGAGAGTAGTAGTGCCTGATGAGGACAGACATTCCCAGTGTGTCGAAAATTTGCAAGGAATACTGGTATGGTATTCTCTATTTTCTGAAATTGTGCGTATTTTGGTCCTGAACTTTATAAAGAAGTTCCACCGTTCTTTGCATCCTCTATTCCTGTGTCGGTCGTAAACAACTATCTTTCTTTCCTAACCGCCGCCCTTTCCAATTACTGTTTGCTCACTCCTCGCTCCGCTTCAATCCCATCTTGCGCTTCCTTCTGCGATGCCACGGGTCAAGGGGACACCGAATGATCCGCCGATTCATCCGGCGCCCTCCGCGTCCCCTGTTCCATTGGGGCCTTCTGCCTTTGGCATGGAGATTCTTGAATTGTCAGCAGAACAAGACTCACTTGATCCGACAAAACCGTTGATCAATCCTTTCCTATTCAAACCTTGCTCCGCCTCCATCCGATAACATAGCCACCACGTATCCTATTCCGTACAACTAACCCGCCACTAGTTAAGACTTGCGTTCCCCTAGTGAAGAATTTTCCGTACCAAGGAACGTTACGCGTGCTTGAAGCTTCAGGTGATGGCTCGGAAGGTAACGACCAAAGAAGGCGACCACTTCCTCGCTCTTCAGTCCGTTGGACCTATCCTCCTGCTCATCGCAATCTTCCGTCACCACACGCTCCGCTGCTCATCAGAGTGAGGAACTCCTTTCGAAAGCTCAAGTACATGCATTAAAGAGGATACGACCGCCTGGTTGGCCTCGATGCCTAAGAATCAACGCACCGGCACTAACGATCCTTGTTCTTTACAGCGTCCTGATCCTGCTCCGCTAGCAACATCGATTCAAGAACCTACGGCACCTGCTAATAACGGTAGGGGGCATCATCCTTGATTGTTCCTTGTACAAACCAGGACCAGATTCCGACGCTCCTTGACGATCTGCCCAGTCCGGCACCTTTCTGCACCGCCCCGCCTTCCCCCATCCTCTTCGTGCAACGTGCCCTCAACTAACACTGGACACGGTTACGAGCTCCTGCCTGCTTTTCAATTTCTCCCCTCCTCCTGCAAATTCCTTCGGCTCCAACATCAACTTGTTTTCCTTGAACAGTGTTGTTGTTTTCTGAACGATAAGCGTGTACCTGTCTCCAATCACGATCCTCCGCCTTACCTGCAACAGCCCCTCCTTGCGTACCTCCGACGGATCATTGCCAAGACAAGCAATTCCTGCCACAACGTTTCCAGCTACAATGAACTTCCTTTATTCTGACCCTGTCAGGCCACACCGGAATGCTCCTTGGTCCGGCAGTGTCTGCTCGGATCGCCCCGCTGCTCCGGAGTCTTTGCCAGTTGAACTTGGATCGCCCCGCTGCTCCGGAGCCTTGCCAGTTGGACTTGGATCGTCGCTATTTCAGTGTCTCTTCAGCATTCTCGGGAGTGCTTCCGTAAGATGGTGTTTTTCTTTACGCTCTCAGTTACCGAGCCCACCCTTTACACTTAATGCATTTAGGCACCGGTCCGGTGACGATGTGTTCTGCGTACCGGCCTGTGTCCGCTTTTCCAGGACCTAACTCACAGTTCCTCGCTTACTCCTCCATTCCGCCGTCTAGTCTCCCAAGTGCCAGTATCCACATGCTGACACCTGAGTTTATGAAAATCTCGGAGCTCACCCCGTTCCTGTTTCCGCTGCACCGCCTCAGTTCCCCCTTCATCCGAGTCTGCAATGTCTTCCCATTGGAACAATGGTTAAGTTTGTTTTTATTCCTATCTTCTTTATATAAAAAAAAAATCGTGTTGCTGTGACTTCGTCGCTTCAACATTTCCCTAAGAGAATTCCAGTCACCTTTGGCGGCTGTTTCTCCTTTACCCTGGAACCTGTTTGGAACCGCTATGTCCTGCAAGTTGCTCCGGCTTCGCGATGACCTTCTTCCTGACCTGCGCTGGTACATCTTCACTTACTTCTCCAGTTGCTTTCAGGTTTGCTGAGCCAGTTGGCTTCAGGGTAGCCAGTCCGTAGCCAGGGTGCTGTCACCAAGGCCCACCTCCGGTGACAAAGTCTGTTGAGTGCTTAAATGAAAAAAAAAACCAGATAATGGATATTTTCGTGGCAACTAAAAACGTTATCTTACCAGGAACTGGTTGAAGATCTTTTTTATTGCCGACCGAAAATATTTATTACCTGTTTTTCGGCTCCAGCCCGCCCTTCCTCCCCTCTTGAGTTACCTTGGTGGCAAATGAGAGGATCGAAAAAAGGGTGAAGAATGGAGCTGCCTCAGCTCAGCACTTATATAGGAGGACTGCGTCCGTGCATGCGCAGAGGAATCACTACAGGACTGGCAGGGAAGCCAACTTTCTTTCTCTGGAAGAAGCAATGAGAACCCAGGAGAGTGCTTAAATGAAAAAGAGTTAATGTATATTTTCAGTCGGCAATAAAAACGATCGTCAACCAGTTCCTGGTAAGATAACGTCTTTACAGACCAGGCCCTTTGCATCGCCTCCCGGGCCGTTGGCGTCCACTAGCAAGATCTACAACAGCCACTGGCAACGATGGCTTCGTTGGTGTGTCTCACAACAGGTTGATCCAGTCAACCCTCTGTTCCTGACCTCCTCCAGTTCCTAACGTTCCTATTCCAAGATCGTCTCCGAGGCTTTACCATTCTAGTCTGTCGTTCCGCTCTGAACACAGTTTTCAAGGCAGCCGGTAACTTTGGCCTTCTTGACGATTTTTGCATCTCATTCCTGATCCGTTCATTCTTGATTGATCGTCCTCGCCTCCGCAAGCAATTCCCTTTCCATCGTCCTTACGGCACTCCTTTGTTCCCCTGCGAACTGTTATCCAATTGCCAGCTTAGTCATCTCACTCGCAAGACAGTCGTCTTAATCGCCCTAGCTGCTTGACTTCGTTGCAGTGAGCTACAATTACTTTCACCGCTACGGATTGTTTCTTCTTGGATGGTTATTCCGGCGTAACCCTGACTCCCAGGGCAACGTTCCGGGCAAAAACTTAAAAACCCAATGAACGTCCTAAACCCTTCATTATTCCCGCACTCTCTAAAATCCTGGGTGATGTCCTGGAACGTGCATTATGCCCTGTCAAGGATCTCCGATTTTATCTCAAAACTGGCTTATCGCGCTGAACAAGATATTCGTGTCACCACGCACGAACTACGTGCAATATCTGCCTCCTGGGCACATATCACATTTATGTCCCAATTTCCGACATCCTGAAAGCTGGCTCTTGGCGTAGTCCGACTGTCGTCACTTCCCATTACTTGCGCAACATGTCTCATCATGCTGATGGATTGTATCGTATTGGGCCCTTTATTGCTGCCCAACACGTATTGTAATTTTCCCCTAAGCACAATAAAGACTTCTGAGGAACCAGTCTACTTCTTTCTTGTGCGAAATCTATCTTTTGGGGAACCACTCGCTACCCTAGGGGGCTTGGTCATGATGGCGCCCGCCGCCTTTGACGAAGTGTGTGGGATGCTAAACATTAGGTAATGTATATTTTCATCAGCAACTAGAACCTTCAAAATACCAGTATTACCTGGTTGATTTTTGTTTATATTCCCTTCTGAAAATATGCATTACCGTCGTCCCACCCACCTCCCCTCTTGTTGCCATCTGGGGATATAGAGGATAGAAAAGATAGACCGCTCTGCTCCGTCTGAGTATATATACGATGGAGGCTGCGCAGTAGGATGCGCAGTGGGTAGCGACGCGGATGGATCTCTTCAAATTCTCTAAGTCAAATAGTATTGGGGAAGGAGAATGTTAAAAATTAGGTAATGTATATTGTCAGAAGGCAATAGAAACCAAATCAACGCGGTAATAGTGGTATTTTGAAGATTTCATTCGCTAGTGTTTCACACCCTGATCCCCATTTTGTGAAACGACGTTGAATCTGCTCCAAACCTTTTTAATCTTTTCTCTAAATGTAGACACAATAAATACAATATCAAATGGCTTATTAACATGCAACTCATTGCAGCGTTAGGTAAATTTTTCATTTAGCAAATAATAAAGGTAGGTATTTTAAGATAGTAAAAAATAATTTTAGAATTAAAATTTCGTTTTGTTTTGCCCATTTAATTTTTGAGTATTTCAGAAAGTATTGCAGTTTAATGACACAAGTTTTATGTATTTAATGACATATTGGTCTAAACAGAGAAAATTTTACCAGTTAAAAAATGTCTTCAAAGGTATATTGAAAAGTTACAGCTTTAAAGCCATGGATGGTTTAGTAGTAAACTCTTTTCCAAGTGTGACAGTTTCAAACTATTATTTTTGTGTTATTTACTAATTGAAAAGCTTCTGTCACAGGTTTACTGTTTTAACAGTAATGTAATAGGTAGGAGGAACTTTTGACTTGAAGACATGTTTTTATATTCGCGTGGTATTGTGTGTGATCTCTGTTAATCTTTTCTTTGTAGACTACGGTTGATTTTTTTCGGTTTTTTTTTCTTTCAGAGAGAAAAATACAGATTCATTACCAGACGAGTTAGGTAAGTGAAGTTAATATTAAACTTTGGATGTATATATTCATTTTATGCAGTATTTTAAAAGTTCCATTAAGGCTATCTGACAACCATATTTTGGTTCTGCTACTGATGACGATAACGTATTCTTGTTGGTTGGTTAATGCCGATGTCCAATTAGCTTGACTATTATGAACTGAAGGAAAATGGCCCAGAAAACCTTTTTGGGCTTTACCAGATTGACGGAGCAATGTCTTCTGCTACGTTGTCAGTTGTCTGGCTTCGTTAGGAAGCATAGGGATTTAATGATTCTTTTTTTTAGGTATAATTTTTTTTTTGCTGAATAACTTGAGAACGACTTGAGCCATCAATCTGAGATTAGCACTAACATTTAAAAGCGCTGGTAAAAAAAAAAAAAAAAGCTGGTATTAGAATGCTTGCTGTATGAATCCGATAAGTTCAGTGCAAACCAGCCTTAGTCTTACCTACTCAATTGGTATTTTCTGTTTAATGTTTTGTACAGTAAACAAGGTCTAACTAAATTATGAGGCTCGGACGATACCAACACCAATCCGATCCTATGCCGATGCAATACAATGCTTTCTTCACCGATACCGTGCGACACATCATTGGAGTTTTATCTTGGCAAACTTAACAAAGAGAATGTTTGTGTTCATTTTCAGTAATCGGTTGCCTCAACATTGGCCTTTATGTTGCTTTGTACTGAACAAAAAAATTAAAAACTCCAATGTCAGGCTTTATGAGCAAGCTTGTTGTAGTAACATGCGATTATTGGAACAAGTTTTTGGTCTTTGCAAAATAACTCGAGGGTGAGTGAAACTATCAGTTTGAGATTAGCACCATTGGAAAGCTGTTGAAAGACTAGATCGAATGGTGTATTGAAACATCAAAAAACATCTTGAATCAGTTATAAAAAAAACACAATACCACAACAGGAGAATTCTTCTTTAAATTTTCGATGAAAATTCGTTGTTCATCTTCCTCAGTAAGTTCCATTGCACCATGGAAATCAACTGGTTGCTACATTATAAGGAGAAAAAATTTTCGAAAGCATGTGCTGCAGACACCACTGATCTACACCGTGAGTTTTGTCTGGACTGCCTATTTGTTGTCCAGAATGTTAGTCTAGATAAAACGTGTGGTGTAGATCAGTGGTGTATGTAGCTATGGTGGATTGTGGTTTTTAATTGTTGTAGATGACTTTTGCGTACTATTGTAAACGTGTATTGCGGGTTTTCTCTAAACATTTAAAACTAAAACAAAACAAAGGTATCGGGAAGAAAAAGATATTTTAACAAAGCCGATATCAATATAGTTATTGACAAGCCTTAATGAACTGTCACTGAATCCTTTTATAGTTATTGCAGCCGATTTCTTTAACAATCTTAATGGTTTTACTATTCTCAGGGGTTGGTGCAGATGATGTGAAAGAGGAAACAAAGGAACCTGATATAACGTCGTTACCAGGTTTTGAATTATTGTCAGAGCGGGAAAGGAAGGTAAGGAGTTTGTTTAACATGTCAAGAGTCCTATTTTATACTGTGCCCGTGGTCTAATTGATAACATATGTTCATGATGGTTGTCATTATAAAAATACAATTTTTTTTTTAATCTTACAGCTTTGTAATTCCATAGGGTTAAAACCAGCCAAATATGTTTCGTTAAAAGCAGTGTTAATAAAGGTAAGTTGGCGGAAATCTACATGAAATGGTTTTCATATACAAGTAAAATTGGTGTATGGCAAATCTGCATGGAGAATAATTTATATACCTATTTATTATAACTAAAACTCACTTTAAATGTGTAACATAAAAAGTGTATTGTATATTGCTTTTCGTTCTAGGCGTAATTGAGGAAAATATGCTGTACAAATATTCTAACAATCTTATATAACTGCTAAGTACTTACCAAGGCTTCCTGGCTATTGAGGACTGCTTCCAAAATTCTTGCATCGTTGTCTAATTGTTGAATTCCTTTTTTAACTGCTTCATTGTCTGCTATTGTGGACAGCTACAGAATGGTCAAAACTTAACTCCCAATGTTGGGGGTGTGCGAATCGAATAATTTTAAGTTCAGTCGAGCCCAGTTTACCACTGAAGAATCAAGTATCGAGCCAAGTAAAGAGTAGTTGGTGAACACAGATGTTTTACACGTTTCTTTTTAATTTGTTACGATAATAACAACTGAGGTATGTTGCTGCATAACTGACTTTAGCTTACTGTATGGGTCAATGTATACAATTGGTTTTTTTCAGAATTTAGGACACAAATTAACAAGCCATTTGAGTTACTGGCTTCTATCAGAAAGCTTTCGTCGAGACGAAGAATTTGTTATATAGGAAGGTCAAAATCGGTCAAAAGTTTCCGTCAATCATTATTATCGGATTTCGAGTTTTCTGAGTATGGATGTGAGCAACGAACCGAGTTCGACTGCAAGTTGCATACACTGTCTAAATCTTTCGATTTCGGGTGTTGCACATCTCTTACCAAACGCACAATGCGAGCTTTTAAAGGGTTCCCCCAAGGACCACTCACAAAGCTCATGTTGTGCGTCAAGATTTAATTTTGACCTTAGTGTAGCTCTTCACTACAGCAAAGCGAGCAAGCACAGCTTCTCTCTGGCTTGAAACCAACTGAATGCCAGTTTTGAATCACATGACTGGCCTATTAAAAGTACATGTGCGAATTAAATTTGTTTTCTGTCCACACCTGCCTATTTTATTAGCCTCAACCGAAGCACTCTTGAGTACAAGACTGTCTCAGTGGTACATTACACAAGACTCTATATCGTCCCCTTAAAATTAGAACTAGGTAACTCGAAAATTGCCAAATTTGAGTTGCCTAGATCTTTGGATATTTCATGATGAAGCGCATTATCTGTAAAAAGTAGTTATCTCAGTTACCCATAGCAACGAAGTTTTTCAGTATTAAGAACTAGGTATTTAAAAGTTCATTAATTAGAATAATACTAAAAGTAGGTAAGTCGAGATACCTATTTCTAGTACTTTCTTTTCGTTGCTTTTCTGAGATACCTAGTTTCTCTATACTCAAAAAAACTCGTTGGCTGCGTAGTACTTTCCAGTTCTTTTGTGGATAATATTCTGGGGCCGATGGTTGTGAAGCTAGGGCCCCATCTAAAAACTATGTACCAGCCTTATAAGCTGGTGTGTAGATGAGTTTTGGAGGTACTCCTAGTAAACAAAATGCTGTGTAGAGAAAAATGCTTGCCTAGTTAACACTACAGAATAGTACTGCACACAGGCAAATACAAATCGGGTGATACATAACAGTTGGAGGATATTAGCCTTTGTTTATGTATCAACATTTTTGAAAGTTGGACTCTTTTGTCTACAGTAATTAGTCATTATACACGCTGTACTAAAACTCACGTATTAAAACGTTAAATACCCAATTTCTTCCCCATTTTAAATTCCACTTTTTTTGTTGGAGGTTGCAATGGTTTTAATTTTCTCTGTTTGAATACAGCAGTAAGGTTTCACGTGGACTAAACAAGCTACAGCAATACTGTGATTACCACCAACTTTAAAAGAAAGCTTTTTCATGTTCCTTCTGTTTTGACTTCGACTCAGTTAAAGCTTACCTTAAAATGAAATAAGTTCATTTTTGTTTTCTAATTCTTGAAACTTTAGCCTTCCATTGTTGTTCTACTGTATCTTTGTTGCCAATGTAGACAAGCATTGAACTTCGCTCGTTTCACTCGCTCATTTAATGCAAAGCCTTCTGTTAGTAAATAGTTTGTTTGCAGCAGCTTTTATTGCGCCTGATATTGGCTGCGTTTCAATGAAGCTACTAACACTGCCTTGTCTATGCCTTGCATTAAGCGCACAGTAATTGTTAACATGTTAGTAGCATAAACATCAAATGACTTGATTTTTTTTTTGTCCAACGGAGTTTAATTTTCGTATGTTTGTTGACCGAGCCCATATCCTACATTTGGTTAAAAATATTAAACAACGGAGTTATTAGGCATCAAAATTTTGCTTTAACATGCAGATTACTATAGTCAAGCCCCTAAACTCACAATAACAATGCTTACTTTCGGGTTGCCTCAAAAAGTGCTGAGAATTGTTATCACGCCAGCATTGTTGGTATTTTATTTTCGGCATACTAAAAAAGGGTTGTGCATCTTTTTACCTAATGACAATGCTTAAAACAATACACAACAATACATCGGGTCATTTGGAGCGTTGTAACCCAGGGACTACTTGACCAATTTTAATCAGTTTTATAAAAGAACAATCTGTACGGGATAATCTGTGAAATGGGCAAAGATCAGTTTTATACAGAAATGGTTTGGTCTGTAAAAAGGGTTATACCAAAAATGCTGAACACCAAACACTAGCTTTGCCGTACCAGCTAGGAACAACATTTCTAAACTGGATCAACAAATTTAAATAAATTTGTAGAAGTGTCTTCATCATTCCTTTTGAGGCCTAAGAGCAGAGTATTTTGTTAACTATTTGGTGCACAACACACTTAAAAGTTTAAAAAAATATTTTACTGTTAGGCATCTTTAACAAGGGAGACTGAGGTCAACCGAATACATCAGTAAGGTTTCACGAGGATTAAACACTTGAGCATTTTTGTACGACAGTCTCCCTCTCTGCAATCATTCTAGTTTACTAGTCCTTCTACCGAAATTTAGTAGACAGCGTTCGTGCATGTGGTGATGCTGATGAAGTTATAGAGCGATTAGTTGTTCAAAATAAAATACTGTACTACGTTGATTTCAACTGTCAAATTCTGTCACCCTTTGTATCCTAAAGTTGTTCAACCTTAGGTGGAGTATGTATTTCTAATGTAACTTTTTGTCATAGCATTTATAATGCATTATTCAACAGTTTTTTGTAGTAATTCTTTAGTTACCTACTTTTAGCACGTAACATACTACATAACGAGATCAGTTTAATACTATAACTAGGTAACTCATGTGGAGCCGCGTGTATTTGAAGCATGTCAACGAGACTTTTTTCTAACTTTAACATGTATTTAAAGCTATGTTCGACATACCTAACTGAATTCGAGCTTTATATCCTGACTTCTAATCTACATAGTTATGTTTAAACTTGATTTACACAAAATGCTGAAAATAGAGTTACCTAGTTCTAATTTTAAGGGGACGATATAATACTCCCGAAAATTCGCTAGACCAATTGTTTTTGGTTGTTTCTTTTCCGGCATATTCACGACCTCTTAAGCCAGAGTAAAATGAGACTGTCAGCTTTCAAAATAAAAATAAGACTACTAGAGGTTCTATTACTAAAGCTTGGCCACTGCTGTTCTAACTTCTCATCCAACACTAGCCATTTGGCGGCATGTTTTGAATAGTTAAACCTTGACACACTTGAATTCTTAAAAATTGTTTATTGGAAAACTGCAGTAGCCTCCAAAACAAACCAAATCTCCGAGCTTCAGATTACAGTTTCCCTGGATGGTTGGAGTAGCTCTCTGTTTTATTTTAATTTATTTTTTGGCCTTCGTTACCAAATGTGGGTGGGACAGCTAGTAACTCTGTTGTATGCTCCCCAGCATCAGCTAATCATTGTTTGACCATGGACTCATTTTCTTTCTGTAGGATCATCTACAAAAGCGGCGGGGTATTACAACGAAGCCAAGGTATCCGGTTGGGTTAGAGAAATCTCACAGACGCAAGATAATAACATTTCTAGTTAATAGCGGTTGGATTACAGCTTGCTGACGTCAGATAGTTCTGTTTCAAACACACACATACCTCTGGTGAAGTATTGTAGCTGAAGATGCTAAGTAACTGTGTGACCTCTTGACATGCTTTTATTCATTCTTTTTCTCGTTTTGTTGAGGTGTTTGCTTGCAAAGAACGTGTCAAAGCTGTAAAAAACAAACTCGTCGAATGCAGTTCATTGCGGCAGCATAGTTTTATTCAACCTCATAATACTTGGTGCAATTATTTTTGTGATGTAAGTAAAATAAAGAGGGATAGCTTATATTTATGCACATACAGATATGTGGAAAAAAAATTAATAAGGAAATATGGTTACTACCATGTGGGGTAACATTTTAAATTCCAAGTATTGGTGATTAGTCTATTTACAGCAACTACCAAAGAAATACTATGTTAACATTCAAAACTATTATTCTTAAATAGCTAAACAAAATATCAGTTACAAATCACGTGTTATTACGAAATGCCTTCTGCATAAGGTGGATTTATTAAGTCTACACTAAAACGTATATATGACCGTGCGTAAAAAGAAATATTTAAAGAATAATATATTTTTAGAAGCATTGCTTAAGTGTCATTAAGATTTATCACTAAAACTAAAATTGTACTGTAGAATTGAGATTTTAAAAGTACACAATTTATTTAAAAAAATATTTCATTGAAACTGGGTAAACCTGGAAGATAAAAGGATATGCAGTACATTACCTAGAAATTATAGTGTAAAACTGTTGGAGACTTCTTGTAAATTTGTGTCGTCAATGCTCGATATTTCAATTTTCAGCATTTCTTTAGGATTTGTGAGCATTTTAAAATTTATTAGTGAATTGAAAAAAATATTTTGGTTCTTGTGCCCTTTGTAGTAAGAATAAATTGGTTATTAAGTTGTTACTGGTGGTAACATTTTTTCATTTACTAATTGCAGTAGATCAGACTTAGTACGGCACCATGATATCATATTCGATGAAGGGTTTACATCCCGTGAAATTTTGAGCTTTGGCTTTTCTGCATTGCAGTAACGAACGGTCGCCCACCATTTTCCTACATTCGAGCAGTCCTATGTAGCTTTCAGTGTACCTTTTTCAACCCTTTGGGTATAAACTTAAGTAAATACTCGTCCTAACACGTGGTATGAAAGCAGTAGCCGTCATTCGAAAAGGAGTTGGGTTAACCCAACAAACTTAGTCTGCCAACCCAGCAAACTGTGTTTGCCTGCTTCAATGCAATTTCACCACTAGCATAATGAAGATGACCAAAATTTGGTTTGGGCTATGATCGCCACCGGGCAGCATTCTATAGCACTTGATGCTACGCTATGGTCGCAGCTAAATGAACTACTTGAAGTAGCGATTTTAGGCTGAATGTTACTTGGTATTAGATTTTGGACTGCACATGCAACATTCAAGTTATACCATTTCATGTTAAGATATTAATGTTTATATTAATAGTAGACAAAGGTACTTAAAGCTTTTTTTTGGGGGGGGGGGGGGCAAAGACAAGACAATAAAATAAAAAGCCGGTAAAATACCTTTTTACTTGGAAGGGACTCGAGAACCAAACTATTATTTTTTGTGGCGTAATAGCATAAACAGAAGGTGCCTAGTGTTTGGTGCATGTTGTCAATGCCGTGAGATGGAAACAGAACTGCTGTGAGAGTTGGTAGGATTTCCCTACCAAAAACTAATTATTGCATATGTTACTGTAACTCGGCGTCTTCCTACATTTCAATTACATCACATCCCGTCCTAGGTTTATGTAGTCATTAATCCCTCCATAAGCACTGGTGCAATTATGTCATCAACTTAACACTTTCATTTTCCAACGAAGAAGTAAGAGCAAGATTACTACTTATTGAATGCCTTATTAGATCTGGTCAACTGCTCATTAAAATTGTGCAAAACCCCTTAACTGTACAAAGAGCTGAAGGAAGAAGTAACAAAATGGCTGCTATGCCAGAAGATCTGTACAAATTCTGTGTCTGTATATACTCTTGTGTCCTATTCAATAATGTACTAATTGTCAACCTGTGATAGTAATTAGTTATCTGTGGTCAGGGTGGAAATAATGGCATTAAGCGCATCAGCTTGTAATGAATGGTTTGATAGAGGGAACTTGGCTTTCTTTTTTGCGTACTTTTAACTACACAGTGCACTGTACTGTTAGCCAAACAAGACAAGTGAAGCCGAAAGCTTAAGAATTGTATCCATATCAACAAATGCAGTAACTAATAATCATGGCATTAAATTTTGACGATGTTTGGAAACTAAAGGGTCAAGTGCCTACTAGTTTAATAGTGGACGTTTTAAACATAAATAATTTTGGAAAGGTTACATAATGGTAGTCTACTGTGAACTGTTTAATTTGTTGGTCTGTGGTGCTTAAAAAAAACTTGTAAATTGACGGTTTTGGTTTGTATGTTGTATTATGTAGAAAGACATTGAATAGCAGCTCATATGATAATCTGGTGTGGAAGAAGCATTGACTTTGTGGCGGCAGCAAATGTATTTGGCCAATGTAATTGTCTGTTTCTAAGACGTGCGTAATGGGAAAATTTGTTTTAAGTGACAGCCTATTAGGATAAATTAGCCTGGCTGATTACGAGCTAAAAACCGAGTCTGTACGTGTTGCTTGCTATTCGATTGAGCTGTTGTAGGCAAGCTGACTGCTGGAACTTAAAGCATTTAAATTTATAAAAGAGCATAAAATTAGAGATATTGTACTTAAGTAATAAGTATGTTCGGTGAAAACAGTGAATATTCTGGTGCATGGCGCTTCAGCGGTAATTCCTGAACTTTTTGTTTCATGTGTTTACTTTAGGCTACGTAAAAAAATTATTTGGTTTACAGGCGAGGTTGCAAATACAAGCACCGGGCAACCAGGCTTTTTTTTTAATCGTATTTATCTGACCACATTTCTTTGACGTGTACCTAGCTCTAAGCTGAAATAATTTCTGTTAATGTGTTATTTATGTCATCTAGATTCAATGTTTTTTAGTGTTTTTTCAAATAGCTGCTCAATTGTTTGAGCTAGAGACTTGAAGATTGTACCATTGAAAATCTCGTTTCAAGTATACTGGAATATCAAAATCGGTTAAAATTTTGGCAAAATAGGATTTTTAGCAGGTGGATCAAGATTCAGATAAAAAAAATTTTGCCCGCAATATTTTAAAGCACCCGCACGTGCCTATAAACCAAACAATTAACTTTGCATGGTGTTAGGCATTTAATTGTAAGTAGAATTGCTCTTTCAAACTAGTGGTTGAAACATAAAAGAGTTAGACATACACCCACATTGTGATGATCACACTTCGAATATAAAGTATATGTATAGTATTCAGTTTTGACTAATTTTGTCTATTCTTGAATCAAATGTGTTGGTAACAAAAGTGCTGAAAAGTAGCCATTATATGTTAGGAAAGAAATGGAAGTACTGAATAATGTGTGTAGCTAGTTTTCTTGCCCCTGAGAAAGGTGTATGGCAAATGCAAAAAGAAAAAAAGATGACGATTGCACTGACATTTTTAGCCAAATTAGCGCAGGGAAAACAATTTAAGCTCCGAGTCCCAACAAAGGATTCTTCAATAAATTTAATTCTTTGTTTAAAGTAAAAGTAATAGTGGTTATAAATCCCAGCTTGAAAAGATAAAAAACCTACCCCAGGATTTGTATGGATCCTTGAAAACCTAGAAATGTTCTAGAAATAAAATTAATTTTCAGGCCGGGAAAATCTTGAAAGCCTTGAAAAATGCCAAACGTCCTGGAAATTCACCTATGAAAGTTTGTGTTTTCTATTTTCTATCCCAGACATCAGTGGAAAATCTTAGAAAAAGCCCTGAAGTCTTTAAGTTTATAGGCGACTATGAACCCTGTAGTGCAATTTCTTTTTGTGTGCCACGAAAGCTATGAAAGCTTAAGAAAGTTATGGGAAACAAATAACTGCAAGTCATACTTTGTCTGAATGAATGTGCGTATACCACAGATTGTATCGTGTAGAAACTAACCTTTTTTCGAAATGTGAGGCAACACGGTAAAGAACACGTACATCATAATCCGCGTTAGGTTGACTGGCAAAGAACAAACCAGCTAGTTGGGGGTGGAGGCATAGCCTGTGAACTATTTTTACCTGAGGTGAGCATTAGAGCATTTACTTAGGTAAAGTTAGGTAAAACAGACCCACCACGATTATCACAGGTTCCACTCCCATCCATGTTTTAATCAGCTGGGTTCTCGAGCTTTGTGATATTAGAAAACACGATCACGACAAATGAGAAATGCACCATTTTTCACCAACACAATTCATTGATTTACTTGTACAGTACTTTCGTATTGTTCACAGTAAAATTACATGCGCTGAGAAATTCTTTAGTTGCTGTAAACGTCAATAGCTCATTTTATCATCTAGACAGAAATAAACCTTGAACAAATGTCTAATGGGGGTGGGGGTGTGTGCAGGTAAAATTGAGCGGGAGAATTTAAATTTTCCAGCTTTGGCTATCGTAGAGATTTTTTTTTCAATACTAGCCAGGTATAATGCTGATTTTTAAACACTGTTTTTTTTTCTCAAGATTAGCAAAGTACAAAATTGTTCATGCAAAGGAAGTCCTTCAACAGGTTATCCAATATCCAGCGAAACACAAGAAAATATGCATGGCAGGCTTTCAGCGGTAGTGGACTTCATGCATAGAATTGCTAAGATGAGATCATAGTATATCTCGTTCTGAATTTTGTTAATGATTAAATTAAGTGTGAAGTGTTGCAAAATGTTCCAAGTCTGATGCACAATAGATTCATTCCTGTCGGGTGGATGTATTTGTAAGCAATTGCGTTTAACTGAGTTTTGGATGTTTTTTTCCCACTTCGTTAATTTTTAAGTATGGTTTGGAGAGAAGGTGGTGTGGTACGTAGAAACTTGGTTTAGAGGGGTTTGGTTGGGTATTTGGAGAAATGCGTTTGTAACAGTTACATTTTTAGTTGGTTAATGAAATTATTTTGTAGCTGCTATTTATTGCTCTTGCAGTATGTGTAATCACTTTAATGGTGGTGCTATTTCTCCAGCGTTGTTAATAGTGCACAGTCAAATGGAAAGCAACCTGGTCTATTACATTATTTCTGAAATCCTTTTTCCCCCCTCTTTTTCTTAGTTGCAGAAATTTGAGTCGGTATTAGTCTGTGGTAAGGGTGGCACAATTCAAACATTTTTTTATCCCAATAGAACTTATTTAATTATCGCGATAATGGATAATATCTCGATAAAACAAATTTTGTGGCTGGAACAACCATTCCAATTTTGTTAATTAAGAAACCTTGGACGATGCATACACTGCAACTACGGGAATTGTGTGGCACCTGTCATTTGGCCAGTAGCCATGAAAATGCACTTACCATTGTCCTTTACTTCCTCACCACGTAGAAACAGTTTAGCAGTTGTGGTGCTACTTAAAGCTTAAAAACATTGCTTGTATTGAATTAACTCTCCAGTCAGATAAGGTGGTTAAGAACAGTATTGCGCACATGGTTGGAGAGCCTTTGCAATTCCACACGCAACGCCGCAAACCGCATGTTTTCTAGCTATTACGGTTTTCGAGGTATGACAATTTAAGCATCAAGGTTTACACGATAATTCGATAAATCAGAAAAAGTCCGATACGATAATCAACGAAAATCTTTTTTGCAATATTACCTAATTATCGATTAACGTGCCACCCCTACCCTGCGATCTTCTGGCTGAAACCAGTATAAATTAAGTCTTGACCTTAAAATTGTGCAGTCCTTTTCTAGGTTTTTTTTTTTTTTTTATTGTGGATTAACTTGCTATCAGCGGGAGTTAAAAGAGTGGTTGCAGCTGTGGGCAGAAGGTTTTCCAGCCACGATGTTGTAATGCAGTTAGATTGTTTTTAAAGCTTTTGGGTGTATTGGAAAAGATTAAAAACAGTAAAAAGCTTTGCTCACAAAGTATTTTGAAGGGGGGGGGGGAGAGGGTAGAAGGATCTGACCATTATGTCTATCTGGATTCTCACGTTCTTTGCATTCACGTTCACAAAAGAAAATTAGGATTGAAATTTGGTGTATAAAAGTAAAACTTTTACTGAAATTACGATAGATTCAATTAAGAATCTTAAGTGTAAGACAAGTATTTCTCCTTTACAAACAATAGTTTTATTTCCCCCCAGTTTTTTCTAAGATTAGCACCATTTCAGGTTAAAGTAAACTTTGGTATTCATGCTTACTGTTATCATCCATCTTCTTTATGTCCAAAGTAAGACATGTCTCAAGCATGTAGACATGTTGATATTTTTACCTAAACTGTAAGGTTTCGAAGCACCGATAAACTGTGATTAAAGTGGTTTTAATTCTACACCACAAAAAGAAAAAGTTACGCACGAATCCTCTAATGAAGAACAAACTACTACTATTCTCTACGAATTTTCGGTGAAATCCAGCCGTTCACCATCATCAGAAGTCTCAAAAACCACTTTTGTTTACCTGTTTTTGAGAATTCTGATGATGGTGAATGTCCGGTTTTCACCAAAAATTCAAAGGAAAGGGGTATTGTTTGTTCTTCGTTGGTGGTTGTGTGCAATTTTTTCTTTTTGTGGCATCTGGATTTGCTGCTCATTTTTGGATTCGTCTTAAGTGTGTAAGTAAAAGTAAGTCTGGCATACGTTAGCAGATCGAGGCTGATTCTTGAGGCTCCAATTCTTGAGGCTGATTTCACACTAGCTAATAACATGAGTTTGATTTGAATTCCTTGTTTGCTTCAAGTAGGCCATAACCTTTTGTAATTCCAGTGTCAGGCTTTGATAAAATCAGCCGGTGCCAATGTTTGTTTTCTTCTAATCTAAGCGTAATATTTTGTCTTTTTAAGTGGTAAGCATTTAGGTGTTTACACAAGGAACCATTCCGTACTGTACAAACAAAACTGATCCCGTTGAGCTAGGAGAACTGCAAGTCGTAGTATTGCTTTTAAGTTTTCCCCTTGTTTGGATTATTTATATAGTTACTATATTTAGTAATTTTTCTCATATTTGTGCATTTTTAGATACTTATAATAATTGCTGTACATTGAAAGTATGAAAAGTTTGTATGTTTATATTGAGTTGTATGTACATAATAACTTATTGTTTTCTATTAAAGACTTTTTATTATATACTAATGTTTTTTTTATTTTTTTATTCTGGTTTCGTTTATTTAGTATGGTATTGACTTGATGTGCAAAAGTAACAAAATTTGTCAGGTTTGTTTTGTTTAAAACACCGAAGTAAGTCACCTTTACGTGGGGTAGGGACTGGTCATTATTTATCGACGGAGGAAATTGGGGAGGGTCATGAATTTTTTGTACCCTCTCAAGGGTGGGGGTCGTAAATTTGTCAGGCCCTGTCAGGAGGGGGAGGTCAAAACACTCTGGCCATACTGGAAGAAAAAGTAATATTTGGGCCTCAAAATTGGCACTTTCAGCAGTCAAAATTTAAAAAAACGCCTCAGCTGGGGGCAAGGCCCCCAGACCCCTCACGAAGTGAGTGTTTACAAGGATTTGAAGCTATTATGGGTGTGAACAGTGACGTCTCTGCCACTCGTGTGCCCCCTCCCACGCTATGAAATTCCCTTTTACTCTGTCATGAAAGTAGGCGCTCTAATTACAATCACTGTGGCCACCATTCAAGTGTTTGAGCTTGATTGTCATGCGCATGACAGGACAGGTATGGCTTGTAACAATGTTCGTTTACTTTACCATTAGTCTTGGCTGAAGCATAGAACCAACTTGTTGTACACGCATTGTTGTTTGCCTTTGTTACCACTCTCTATCACTTGTTACAAGGACAGAGGACTGGTATTGTTACAATACACCAACTTAACTGCTTTAAGCAGTGCCTTGTATTGTTGTTCCTCTGTATAACAACACTTTTACCTCGCTCTTGCGTACTCTTTCCCTTTTCCCCTCCTTTTTTTCTTCTTACGCTGTCTTTCATGAATTCTCGTGGAGTTTTAGTAGGCCTCACCGCCATCTGTTAGGCCTTAATTCTGATTATAGCAGGGGCCTTAATTCTGATTATAGCAGAAGCCAGTTCACACTTCCAAGAGACTACATATCGACTTTTATGACTCTGAACGTAGCAGTTTCTTCTATATAGCATTGTTCTACAGCAAGTGAACCCAGCGAAGATTGCTGCACATTTATAAGACGGCAAGGAGAAGAGGGAGAGCAACGCAAGGCAACTTGGTATTTACCCCCGAAGGAGGAAATAAAGTGTTGTGGACTGCAAAACCACGCCTAAATCATTTCCGGCTGTCGAAGATTCACGCCCTCTAATTTACGATTAACGTGCGGGCTGGTACACTGGTACCTCGTAGGGTCCAAGGATCGTTACGCTCTGCTCCGATAACACAACTGCACACGCAGAGCACGTCACCCAGTTATTCTCTCAACCTCATAAGGCTGAGACGAAAACTAGAGACGCTGAGACCCTGGTGTAGACTCGCATCTGTGAAGGTCGGACAGTTGCAGGACCAATTCCACCCCATCACGTCCAGCACTTCCGATAGCTCTTAGTACCAATACTGCAAGGATAATTTTTACAAAGAACATTGTAGAACATCTTTGGCACCTTTCTTGGCTTCCGTCTTTCATGTGCTGACTATGTTACAGATGTGGGCATATAAGCAAACATTGTGTTCATCATACTTATTGTATGAATCTCGACAAGAGATGGATGTAAGGAACATTTTATAGATCATTTTTAACCCAACGTGTCTTTTAGTTAAAAACGAGACACGGTTCCTTACATTACAACTAATGGTAACTGTCGGTGTGGAGAGCTACTTAATTAATTTGGCTACTGTACTAATCTTGGCTACAGGAAATCATCTGCAGTCAGTCTCAATAGGTATATGAAAAGCACATTTTTTTTGGGGGGGGGTCACATTATT
>JAHWFP010139997.1:22904-48735 GCA_023313725.1 Lithobius niger | reverse complement strand
GTGCGACCACGGTACCAGCTCGCGTCTCTCTGTGCACGTTTTGGCTGACAACACATTAAAAGCAACAAAACTGCCAATATGGCCGCCGCCGTAAGCTTTCTGGCAGTCATGCTGTCCGAGGCGTTCGGCGGCGGTTCCCTCCTTCCACGCGAGTCTTATGGCGATTCTTTTGTCTTTATAATGTCGTTTCAGGCACCCTCTCTTCCCACTGCTGGCACTTATTTTCGAAAAGTGCGAGCTAGCGACGTGTACCCCCAGAGAACCCGGAGTCGCCGGGGGTGACGTGTGCTCGTCCGAATCTTTTAATGAAGATATAGCCGTCTTTTCCAAACAGGTTATTATTTTATTTCAATTCGTTTTTTTCCCAATAAAGAAATACCTTTCATACTTTCAATAAGCAAAACGGTCTCCTCTGAAAAGGGCTGCTTTGCATCTTGTTCCGCTGTCTTGGTCAGAAATTCCCCCCCGTGTTTGGATGCCCGCACTGCCTCGATTCATCACGGGCAACGCTTTGGGCGGCCGCCCCGATAGCAGGCGCCCTCCGCGGCGAAGCCAAGTGCGCCATCAGCGGGCACGTGGTTTCAAACAGCGTTGACTTAAGGCGAGCCGGCGACCGAACAAAACTCTTTTACTAAGTAGCAAGCGATAAAGAAAACGACTACTCAAGTTCAGGCGCGATCGAGTTTCAAAATAACCAAGGATTCCCTTCCACACCTGATGAAAATAAACAAATAGGCCTACAAGAAAACACAAACAAAACTAATAGATAAGAGCAGCTGTAGAATTCAATTAAATTTACTGTTGAGTGTGTTGCGTACATACAGACTTACAATTTTTTTTTACGTTTCACGAAATAAACAGGTTGTCTTGTAACCCCCCCAAAAAAACAGATTTTTAATCGCGAGAATTTCTGAAAAAAAATTATGTAATGTGAATGTATATTTCACTTTCACACGAAACTAAACTACTGCTGAAGTGCTTGTATTGAACATTGCATTCAGTGTAACTGTTTTGCTTTTCACTAATTGCCTACAAAATCGTTTTACACAATGCAGACTGTCACTATCACTCTGACCGCTGTCAAAAATCGAACATGGAACTAAAAATTAGCACAAATTATTTTTGATTTCAAATTAGTTAGCCTCTGTTGAGAAAATTTGGTGAACACGATGCTGTAGAAAAACGTCCATTGTTAATTTACGCTTTAACATTTAGACTCATTAAAAAAGGTATACTTGCACGTACGAAAATTTTCTGCAATCTAAAATTAAGGATAGGCCTATAAGCTAAAAAAAAATATAAAAAACGGCAGTTGGTTGTATAGTTTTCTAATCCGAGATTATGTATGAAGAAATAAAATTACGTAGCTTACTTTTCTTTGGAGCAATCAGTGAGTAATTAGTTCGTATCGTATTATGCTCTAAATAAGCATGAATATTTCGAAAAAAACGTTCGCAACAATGGATCTAGGTTACACAAATTTAGAATAAAAACCAAATACACATATCGTTCATGTGTAGGCCTATTACGGAATAACTTTGAAGGTAGTAAACTTTAGGCCTAAAACAATCTGAAAATTCTTCTTTGTCCGGTCAAATTCAAAATACCATTGTATAAGCTGAATCAAGTAATTTTTTTTTTACTGTGCTTCGCCTATAGTCGTTAAATATTGAATTTTAACTACCGCGGTTTGTTTAATGACTCAAACAGGACAACACTTGAGTGCTGAGTAGCAAGTCGGATTCAGTAATATTATTATAAATTAGAAAACATGTAAAGTAATAAATGAAACATCAACTGTGCAACAATGTTTTTATTTTAATTCCGTCCATCGGTAAAATACATTCTCGTTACTCACTAATGTAACAATATTTCACTTAGATTTAAAAAAATCTAAGTTGAAATTTAGTTACATTAGTGAGTTGGTAACAAGATGTCTGTCGCGACATACCTAATCATTTCGTAATGAACGGAGTGATGGCTTTAGATTATAGCAATGTTGCTATCCGCAGTGTAGGAGCAACGGTAACCATGTCGCGTAAACTTAAATTCTAATTATAGGGAAGTTGGAAGTATAAGCCATGATTTAAATAGGCGGATTATATTAACTTGGCATCTGCAACGTCCTTTTTATTGATTTTTTTTTGCTTCTAGGTATACTTTTTCATGTTCGGATCTTACGTGTTATACTGTTTAAGATTTTAAGCCTGACAACCTTGTGTAAACCAGGTATTTATTTTAGTTTAACCTTGTTTAGGAGTTTGTTTTTTAATCTAGGCTGTTACAGTGGACTGTTACTATAGTCAAAACAAGAACGCAGAAAGTGTGCTAAATCGTTGGTTTTGAGGCGGGAATTACTGACCAGACAGTTTTAACGATTTTGTTGTGTGTACAGTGTTGAACTTTGCGCTGAAAGCTGTGTTTACATAAACATAGCTAACCGTTTTTATAAAGTTCCTCTTATAATGACGAATTTCGAAATCGTGATAACAAATACTAGTTGAATGGTTGCTACATTTTGTTTCAATTCTTGCCGGAACTTTGGCAAAACTTCGGTGAGCACAGAATTTGCAGGCAAGCTTCAAACATCTCGAAATTTGTGAACGAGTATTAACGTTTAAGCAAATTACTTCGAGTCCATGCACAGTGCAGGAAAGTACGGGAATTTTCTTATTAGATCTGTGTCTTTTGTTTTGTAACGTTGCGCGAATACTACATTTTCTGTTACGGAATCGTTAAAATGAATTTAAGTTTAACGTTTTGTCATACATTTTAAATTGTGAAAGCATTTTAAATTTATGGCGTTTTAAATTTAACACTGCACTCCAGCAAAAATTGAATCAAAAAACAACCATGCCCAATGTACCAATGTAGTTTTTAATTCTTTTGGATTTTGTGTTGTCAGAAAACGACATTTAACGAAACAAATACCGAAAAAAAAAAATTTATTCAAATTTCAATGATTGGCCAATTGACTTTTGTGTCCGACTGCGCTGCTTACAACCAGTATTCTGGTAATGGAAGGATTTTTGACCATCCACGTTGGCCGACAGCTGTGATTGTTACCGCCTGATCCTGTATAAATTAAATACAAGGAGAATAGATAGTTCAACTCACTTCATTCTATTCGACTAAAATTCAACCGAATTAAATTCATTCAAAACATTAAACATTAGACTACAATTCTTGTTGTTATGGCCTGTATAAGGAACAGAGTCTTCTATTCCTTATTTTCCAATAAAAATATGGCATATGTACGGTATTTTTTTACAATTTAAAGTTTGAGTAAACTTTTCAAATTGTTTATTCAATTTGAAAAGTAAATTGAGCAAACAATTCACTTTTTACTAAGATTTTTAACTTTAACATAATTTAATTAAACTTTTGTAAAATTTCATTTAGCTTTAATAAGTATTTAATATTTTGCGATCCACGCTACTTTTCATCGGCCACAGTTGGACACAAATGTCTTGGTCACCCCACCTCTTCCCCACCCATTGATATTGTAGTGTTCTGCACCATTCTCAGCTTATTTGCCAAAATATAATATTGTAGTCAACACTATAGAACTTCTATCTTGAAATTGGTTGGTTGGGTACGTAATTCATCATAACAGCACGCCCATGTTGCCACTAAGATCCCACAGAGCCAAGTACCATCAATTTGTTTGTTAAAAGCCCAACAGTTTTACGACACTACGTAGCTGTAACAATCGGCTAAAGTTCAACGGTCCGTTAAAATATTTTTATTTTAAAGTATAAAACTTTGTCTAGAAACTATGGACTTTTATGGTGCTTAGTTGTCACACCATAAGTAATACACCTACCTATAAAGTTACGTTAAACGGAATGTGCAATGGAGGCAATGCTAAAAGAAATACATTAACATGCAATTAATAAACAATTAAATAAGGGCGTGGAAAATCATTAGGCATTCGAGAAATTCATTTTTGCCACCCAACATCACCCTGAAGTTCTATAGCTTTGAATTCTTATTTATTTTTCTCCTTAATCAAAGAGTGTGAGTGGTGTGGAATTTCACTACTGTATCCACTTTTCAGATAAGACAGGGAAAATCACATTATTCATCTGACCAAGAGCTTGACTCTCTCGTAAGTATGAGAGTAATTGTTGTTTTGCTTTGTCACGAGTCCTTAGTGCATGTTCGTACTTCCGTTTTTTCAGATTAGAGCTGAAAAACCATATTATGTGGTAAATCCTGAATTAGACAGCCTAGTAAGTACTCCACATCCGTATTTCCGTATATTAAAAACTGGCCAAAAATATTAAAAAAATTGGCATAACAACGATAACATTAAGAAGTAAATATACTAACCTTTGATTTGTTGAAAGCAGTACCTACTAATAGGCCTAATGTTGGAAAAATTGTTGCATTTTTTTTGGCCTCATTGCGTATGTTAAAGACATATTTAATAGTTAATGTTAACGTTAAATTGGAATGAGTCGTCTAATTCGTAAGTCATGGTTTTAACTGAAAAGTTTAGCTCGATAGCTGTGCTAAAAAGTTTGTTCCATGCTATGCGTTTTTCAATTTTTTAACCACCAAATTTGCTTGCTTTTGCTGTTTGTGTTGTGTCGTGCAGTACCTTATTTATTAAAGAATGCAACAAGTTAAAAGTTGTGATTTACATGATTATTACAGAAATACGCAGCAATCGAAATTTATTTCTTTACTTTAATTTTTCTAAATTTAAACAAATGCAACATTTTCGGCTGTTGAAATCTAACAATGTTACAGGCATCGTTACTGTTGCATACATGTTGGTTGTTTCATTGACGTTCATTGTTTATTTGTGCGATATGATGTTATGATGTAAGCAGACCTGCCAAGAAATACCTTCATGCCACTTGTATCACTTTGGAGTGTGTAAATATTTTTTCAAGCTTTAATATAGAATTCATCGATAATGTGTATAAGTCTTTTTTTCAAAATTAATTTTGTTGAACGTGCAGAAGAAATTCTGTAAGATCAATTACAGAAATAATTCGGTTGAATACGATTTGTGGTTTACAAAGTGTCAATTGAAGTCTTTGGCAGAACTGTTTAAAAGATTTGGTTAGCTAAATTATGTTAAAATAAAAAATAAGAAGTGCTGATCAGAAATAAGAATGGTGGTGGTTTATTTATCTTCTTGTGGTTGTTGTAAAGTACGGTAGCCTTGATTAATTTTTTACCTAGGAAAAATTCGGTAAAAGCGGCAGTTTTGTCTTGTCAATTTTCCGTCAAATCATTGGTTGCAACGCAGACCAAAAATTAAAAAATCGTCCTATGATTTGGACGAAAATTCACTTGTAAAGTTAGTTAATTTAGTCTTTAGTTAATTTAACCATGTAAAATTAACTCTTTCAGTTAGTGTAACCAAGAGAAAAGTAAATTATTTGATGTAAATTACTTGATGTTGACGAAAAACATGCCACGCATGAGCAGGTCTCCTTTGGGTGTTAAGATTATTTGAATCAGATAACTACATATTTTTAACTATAAAATAGTTATTCTTCCAAATGTAGTTGCATGTTTTCGATTTACTAAGAATTATTTTGGTTAATGATTTTCTCCTTGTCGGCCACAGTTTTGTTTATTTCTGGTAGGCTTAATTAGGACTTAATGTACAATAACAGAGAAATATTAACAGATAATATCAGGATTAAGCAATGGTTGTGCATATGTATAGGTACATTAATCAGGATAATATAAAAAGCCACGAACAGAAGTTTATTAAATTCTAATAATAACAATATTATATTAATAATGCCTATGAAAACATGTAGTAATATAATTGTTAAATTATAGTGACGTAATTGATAGAACACATAAATCGCTGTATAAACGGGTTTAGTAAGTTGTCTTTATGCCAGTTGACAAGTGGGGCCCATATTGGTAAAAGCGGTATGGCAGTGAACTGGTGGTGGATTGGGTCCCAGTTCGAATCCGGGTCACGTCATTTGAATAAAACATAAAGGTGGCTTACTCTACTGAATTGTTTCTAGTGTCTGATTTCCGCCAATGGCTTATTCAGAAATTATTTTTTTAGTGACATACTTAGTGTCAATCTCACTGGCTGACATCTGAATAATAACTAATGAGAAAATAATAGCCCTACTAGGTGGACTATAATTTTGTTTACTTTGCTTAAAACGTGAACACTGTTGATTACGTTTCTTTTATGTGTCCATTTGCACAATTGCAATTTTTTTTCATGCAAATATGGGTGGCAGAATGTTAACAAAAAGTTATGAAAGCAAAATTTTAAAACTAGTTTGGTAATCATCGGAAACGTTAATTCGTGTGGAAAACTCTAACATGATTTAGTAAAAGTAGGTAAGGCTAGTGGCTTAACCTATTCCTCTTTTCGTGTTCTGACATGTGATAACTTTGATGAGGAATTTGCGCCATCGGTGTGGCCTCACAAACATGTTTTAAATCCAGAAAGAAAAAAACGGGAAACCGGGATAACAGTGGTATTTTAAAGGTACATTCATCCCTGTTGGCTTTCCTGTGTGACTCAATTGTGCGACATTAGTTCAAACGTATGTGAATGTTGCCATCACGTTCATTTTCTTGTTTTGTCTTTCATGCGAGATGATTTTGCGACATTAAATCTAACTTATGTAAACGCTATTCTCAACGGGTCGCAAGACATACCAGACAGGGTTTATGTGTCTTTAAGAGACATTTTTAGAAAATAACACAATTAATCACAGAAGGAACACTTACAAATGTTCGTCCGTTGAATTTTCGATGAATCCTTTCATCTTCCTCAGAACCTCAACAAATTAAACGTCTTTGAAAATGTTCCTCCTTTTCTTGTGATGACCTTTTGGTGTAATTTGTTGTGGTTCTCATGAAGGTGACCATGGATCACCGACAATTCAACGGACCAACATTTGTGAGTTTTTCCTTGTGGTGGTAACTTTATTATTTTCCGAAGATGTACGCAGCATCAAAATGGCGAATACCTTTTTTTGTGCTCCCGTGTAGAGTTAAACGATAATAAAACACACTCCTTGCTACAATGCAAAAGCTACAATGTGATATTTACCTCTTTTCCTAGTTTTTTTCCTTTTATTTTATGCTTGTGCAAACTACGGTTTCTACAGTGGCTGGTTAAAAAATATTGTAATAATATTTAGCAAAGCTTTTGAAAAATATGGGGCACCCTCTATGTCGAATTAGGAAATGCAAGAAAGGTGGTGTGTTTATCATCTCCGAGCAACGATGACAGCACTCTCTCCCTTGAAAAGTTTTGCTGATGTAAATATTACCCCGCTATTTTGTAGTGATGCTCTGAAAAGCAACAAGAAACGTTGATTTCCCATTTTTAAAGTTTATGTTTTGCCTATTTGAAAAGAGGACGTGTTTCTAATCAGTGAACGCCGTCTTTCGGCCCGGATCGTGCGAAAAGAAGCTGTTCGTAAATGTGACTTTTTCATACCGACACTTTTTTTTTGAAAGATATAAAAGTGTTTACGAAATAATCGACGAAAATGTTAACCGCTATGTTTTCGATATATACGTACTGTACCACTTCAAAGCCCGCACTGATACATTTTTCCAGCTAGTCGCATAATTATGCAAGAAGGTATTGCTATGAATTTGTGCCAAAGTTACTTCTGTCAGTGTTAGTGGGCTACTAGCAACATCGTTATAGATGCCTAATCTTGGTTTCAAATTGGGATGGTGGACTTAATTTGGAGTCTAAATTTTAAGTCAAACTACCATCTGCCTTTAAAAGAAACCGTTTTGTAATTTCTTACCACTCGGGCTACGAAAGTTTTAGTAACATTTTTCTCCATAGTTTTAAATACCATTGGATAGTTTAGAAGAGGAGGGGGGGGGGGGGGTCTGATAAATTATAAGGTACTCTACTAGTAGCCAATCTAGCTTGTAAAAGATATTTACTTGAAATTTTCTATAATTCAATTTACGGACATGTTATTTGTTTTACATACATTTGGGTATTTTAGAAATGAGAGGCTAAACCTACTGGAACTGTTTTAATATTAGGACAAAAGTTAAAAAAACATTCAGTAAATATGGTTAGCTAAAAATAAAATCCCTAAAAAATATATATCTGTATGTATTGTTGAATACGGGCTTCATTACCTAATTAGGTTTTCTACTTTAAAAAAGTATAAAAACCTAAAACTGGATTTAAAAACTGTCGCACAATGTAACATTCCTAGGCTTTTTCTGTTAATTTTATTTTGAATTTCTTACACATGTATGGTTAATTTCTCATTTCTTAAAAATTTTTGTTTGTTGGCTCTGATGTAATAATTTTAATGATAGCCTAGTTGGCTTAGACCTTGGTTAACTATAAGAATATAATAATTATTGGTGGCATCAGATTGACTGCTAAATTTGAAAATGTTGGTTATTGATAGTGTTCAAAGTAGAAATTGTGGCGTAATCACCATTGTTAACCTAGCAAGGATTTAAATTTTTGTATCGTTGAATAGTAATATTTTGACAAACATTTTCACACGCAAGCTATTTCAAATCATCAAGTGATTTTTTCATTTGAGTAGAAATCCGATCTCTTGAAATAAGGATTGTTAAAATTTCGAATATCGGAGGTAGTTTTATTCGAAGTTACGTTTTAGAATTTTTGCATTGTTAAATAGTATTTTTTTTTTAAATTTGGGTGGACGTTCGACCTGTTGAAATTGTTGAAACTTCAAATATCAGCTTTAAATTTTTAGCAAAAGAAAAAAATGAATAATTGCTAGTTGGCGAAATTATTATCTTGCTAATTAAAAACATGGGACGTACGCCATGTTTGTTGATTTCCAGTGTGTAGAAATGGCTTATTATAAAACAACAACGCTTCATGCATCTGCTCTTGCTAGCTGCTGCTGCTGCAGCTATCGTTTTTTGCTTGTTATTATTGTCCTTATTAAATTTGCATTGATTATTTTATTCACAGATGGTTCAAGCCATTCAGGTGTTAAGATTTCACCTCCTAGAATTAGAAAAGGTAAGTGGACGTTTTTAAACGTACATTTTTCCACCAAAAATTCTTTTCTTTTGCTCCGGACGGCGTGAGAGTGAACGTTAGCTCTGGCTGAGTGGAAAATTGATAATTTTCTAGGTGATGCGTGCGTTGTCGTACCCCCGTTACAGCAAACATTTGTCGATAATGCCACCCTTAAGCAATGGTGATTATTTTTACTGAAATAGCGTTATTGGAGGGTGATGGGGTTGGGGACCAAGGTGCTGGGAATGTCGTCACAACCGCCCGCGTAACGGTTCCGTTATACGGCGAACTTCAATCGGTAGTTTTAAAACGTGGGTCCCTGACGTTTTAAAGAGGGGGGTTTGCTTTTCAAACTTGTGAATTCCTCCAGCGTCTTTCGTTCTTTTCCTTTCTCCGTTTTCTCTCCCTTTCTTTCCATCTGATCTGATTCATGCTGGCATGTTTAATGTTCGGCTTTCGGAGTCGAAGAATTAATCGGATTACGTAATTTTGAAAGGTGTGGGGATTCAGACGCCCAAAAGGACTTCTAATTATCCCGCCATTAATGCTTTGTTCGGTAATGGACTTAGAAGCTCAAACCAGCAGGCTCTGTGACGAAGCGCTGTAGTTTTCCCCCCCGACCCTGCACATGGCAGATGCCCGGTGTTTGTCGCTTCGGTGTTCCTTCTGTAGATGTAGGCCTAAGCTTCGGTGACTTCTTGACAATGGGCTGGAAACGGCGACCCGAACGCTCGTTCATTCTCTCCTGCCTCCCGCTTGTAAACAGATTGTGCGGCCTAGGCCTATACACTCACTTCCACTCCGTACACGATAAGAACTCGCTGTCTACAAGTTTATGGACCCAGAGTCTCTTCGCCTTGTCGATCTGAGCTTCACTTATTTGCTTTGGCCATTGAAGCCGACGACGAGTTTACGATCCTTCTGTATAAGTGCTTGCCCAAGCTGAAATTCTATGGGTTATGGCAGGGAGAGTGTTGTATTCTTATGATCATTGTTTTGACTGCCCATCTTAAATTTTTGTTGCTATCTGTAAGCCAGATGACAGTTTTATAACTGTTTGAATGGGTGATGTTTATTAGCTAATATTACGAGCGTTTGCTAAACCACTGTTTGCTGTAATTGTAAAATTTTACGCGTTTATGGGTGAGGATTTACTGACATTTTACTCTTCTGATAAATCTTTTAAATTGTGTGTAGCTGAAGTAACTATGTGGGGCTGATTGACTCTAAAAAATAATTTTGTTAGTACAAGCCGTTGGGAAACTATTTTCTTTTATTCTTATTGTATTATGGTTTGTTGGCTATAATAGCAATGCTAAGTAACCAAGACTTTGCAAGAGTTATTATAATTTTATTGTTTATTTTTTTATTTTTTAGAGTTTAATATTTTGGTAAGCGTTCATTACATTAATGGATAAAAATTAGGATTTATAATCACCATTTATGTTAATAAGCTACTTTTTGGTTACAGGATTGGAAATCCGCTCCTGACAGCAGTACACAAAACCACAAGGCCATATAATAACACAATATTTTAAATTTTCGAGAGGTAATTCCTCTCTTGGTCACACAACACAAATGAAACACCATAAAAACTCCTAAACTTGAAAGAGGCACCTCCAATTAGTGAGCACCATCTTGATCAAGATATGCCTTTGTGGTTTTGTGTACTGCTGTCAGGAGCGGATTTCCAATGCTGTAGCCTTCTCAACCACAAATTGGCCGATTTATATATACTTTTTGGATTGAGGGCTCACCTGTGGATCATAACCTCATTCAGCGTAATGTCAGTTGCCTCAGCCGGTTCTAAGGATGTTCCTGTGTTGATTTAGAATTGGAATTTTGAAACACAACAAAATTAAAATTGTCTATACATTTTTATGCATTATCTGTGCAACATCCAATTTTATTCCTATATTAAGTTTAAGTCTGATATAATCAAAACTATGTTTTATAACAGTCAACTAATAATTCTTATATAGATCTGTTGTTGTTGTATGGGTTTCAGTAGTGCACTACGTGCTAAAGCCTACTTGTGGACAGCTATATGTTATTTCAATCATTACAAATTAAAATTAGGAATAATATATCAATTTGTTATTTTAAATAAAATAAAATGAAATATAAAGTTAAATAATACAAGAGGTTAGCTAAATTTAAAATAAAACAAAACAAGAGGTATAAAAATTAATATAAAAAAAAAGGTTCGTTGCCTTACTTTGAAATTAGAAAGTCATTCAATCGAAAGTGCAATACTACGGAAATTTTAAAAAGCCAAGATATTAAAACTCAAAGCTTCAAAACTTTAAAACTAAAATTTGAATTTTAATGTCTTGAAAAACATTAACAGCCTGCTCAATTTTTATAGATCAGTGACACGACGTAGTATTATTGTATATAATTCTATGCTGGAGCCTTAATGGGTTAGCTGCAAGGGGCACTGCAGAGAGAAACAGAAGGGCGTCATACTGAAGCCGATGCTGTGAAGAGTGATTCCTTAGACCTAAAACGCGCGATTTTTGTTGTTAGAGAAAACAACGTTATTTTAAGCCTAACAAATTCGCTCTTCCGTTGTTTTTTCCTCTCATTTTTATGTAGTGCACCTTGTAGTTATGCCCTCCAAAATTCATACTTGGAGCCAATATGGCGCAAATGTCACTGCTCTATTAGTTCACATTATGCACAGCAACAGCAAAAAAAAAAACAGTCGTCTAAATATGATGTCTCACTCAACAGACTGTGGGCCTAATCCTGTCTCAGACTTGTTGCCTCGCTTCTGTTTTTGGGGATTGGTTTAACCCTTTTTCTCCCTTATCATAATAACTTAAATCCTTCTCAGGTTACTGCGAACCGTCATTTGTCTGATCCACCGTTCCTTTTTTCGCTCTTTCGTCTTTGTTTTCCTCTTTTTTTCTTCACTCGCTGGTTTTGTTCTTGCATATCGCTACAGTAATTGCAACAATTAAGCCGCCACGCATACGATTTAATGTTAATTCGTCGGCAACATCCTTCGCTTTGCATTCCGACTGTCACTCAAAAGCGCCATAGGTCTGTAAACAAAGGCTAATTATTAGCATATTAAGCAGATAAGTGGACACCAGTGCTCACGTTATGTGTTAATGGGAGATGAAAAACTGTTAGAGTAAAGTTTGTAGACATGTCAGGTTTTAGTCTTCTGTCTGGCTTGTGAGTTATGTTGATGCGACCTGGGAACTCACTGTAGGAACTCACTCTCTGCTTCGTCATCTCAGCTTCAAATATTATGCAACGGAGGCCTGTAAGGTCAAAGCATGAGGAAAATGGCAAATTTAACAAGGGTGACTTGGGGAGTCAGTTGGAAGTGGCCAGATATTAGATAATTCACTTAATAAACCATTTTCATTCCCATTTGGGCGAAGAGCCTTGTGCCGTGTTGCAAAGCTGAATTGTGCCAGGGCGTCTGTTAGGAACGAGGAATGACGGAAAGTATTAGGACCTATGATTTTGTGACAGATTACTTCACCCAACTTGGCGAATTTTTTTTTTTTTACCAAAAAATGCATTCACCTTACAAGGATTTAAAAAAAAAGATGCCTTATGGTTTCACAAAAAGGACCCTTATGATGACGCGCATTAATGTGAAACACTGTATCAACATGACCTTCAAGAGAGTGAAAATTCTCCGTAGTTCGCTCACTTCCACACTGAAGACAGCTCCTTATTTTGCAAACTTTCGACTGCTCAAATATTTTTCATGCTGCAGCAGAATATTTGCTGTAGGGAGCATCTTTAGTATGGAAGTGAGCGAACTATGGAGAATTTTCACTTTCTTGAAGTAACACTTATAGTTTCATGTGATGCCAAAATCATATGATACAGATGTAAGAAGGTTCTGACCCTGAATCGAGTTCCATTGACTATTTATTTCAATATGTGGGCAACAAATTAAAGGAGTGAGCAAAGCAGCTGATTTGCCCAATACTAGTTTATACTGATTCAGAGTTGACCAAGTTCAGAATCAGAGTTCACTAAGTTCAGAATCAGAGTTCACTAAGTTCAGAATCAGAGTTCACTAAGTTCAGATTCAGAATTCACTGAGTTAAGATTCAGAGTTCACTAAGTTCAGAATCAGAGATCACTAAGTTCAGAATCAGAGTTCACTAAGTTCAGAATCAGAGATCACTAAGTTCAGAATCAGAGTTCTTCACTTGTTCTTCGTATAATCCTGATTATAACTATTCTGATCACTAACTTTCTTCAAAATTACAAATATTGGTTCATTAACTTTCTTCCTTTGCAATCTGTTGTTGTTTGTGAGCTTAATTGGTAAGCATTGAGCATAGGTTGTTACTTGCAGAGACAGTAAGTAGTATCTTGTTCGATACAAAATTTATTTAAAAAAATCTATACTTGCTAAATAATCTATGCAAAGTAGTTTTGTCAAAGCAATCGATACACAGTTTGAAACAAAAAATTCAATAAAAAATAGTTTTGTTTGCATTTGCCATAATCTGTAACTTTATCATTACGTGCTACTACTAAAGAAAACACTCCTTTCAGAATTCCTGCATTTAACTCAGAAGTTCGTACTCAGTGTCCTGCTTTGCAATGATAAATGCAATGCATAGTGCCGTAATCCTAGAAATTTAACTCCAACATGCCATAAATTGTCTGACTCGGCGATCTTCAACCTTGTATAATGCTAGCTAAATTTTGACAGATATGCAAAATAGAAATATTTAGGATTTCCTTCATTCATCGGTTCAGTAAACATCTGCTAACTTTAAACAGCTGACATATTGCAGAAAACATGTTTTGGCAAGTTGCAAGGTGTCTTCAGGGTTTTTGCCAGCTACTACAAGTTTAACTGGCTGTGTAGGCTTAGAGGAGGCACATTATTGGCTAAGTAAAATAAAGTTTGCTTACATCAAGTTGATGGTCTCGAAAAGCGCCTTAATAGAAATTCAGCCTACTAATTTAACCAGTACGTACGCCCAGTAGTGTTTGCCGATTACTCGATTATTCACTGCTCTGATACTTTGGATGTTGATGAGTTCGCAGCAGTAGCCATGGCGCCAGAAGGAACAGTTTGGACAGTTGGACAGATGGACAGTTTTGTTAGGTAATTCCAACTGCCAATCACATGGCTGTTATCTTCCCAGAAATGCCTGGGATGGCTAAGCCTGATACTCAGGATCATACCGATCTCACATTGCATTGATCGCCAGATTTCCCATTTTCATGTTTAAGAATAAGTAAGTACTTCTGCAAAAATTGTATGCACAACCTGAAATTGTGAATAAAAAACTGACTGGCTTATCTTACATATTTTCACCAGCATATAGACTCGCCCAGTTTTATACACCGTTTGAAATATATTTCGGCACTTTCAGTGTAGGGAATTTGAGTGTAAGTCAATTTAACAAATTTTACTTCGTTTCCTTGGAAAAGAGTAGATCTCTAACTTTTCAAATGGATGTAAATGGCGTGTAATGCCATAAAATTAATCAAACTGACAAGACCTGCAAACTTCATGTGCACAATTTGGTGGTATACCAGTGCACCCACACAAAGAATGTTCTCATGGCTGTGTACACAGCATTAAGATTTATGTGCTTATCTACAGGAGCCAACTGAATATCCATATTTGATTTATGATTTTCTTTTCAAAGAACAAACGATGATTTTCTTTTCAAAGAACAAACGATGATTTTCTTTTCAAAGAACAAACGATGATTTAGCAGAAAAAAAGGCTCGGTTTCGTGAGCAAATTGTACTCATTAAGAAAATAAACCAAGGCCATCGCATCGTGCAAGGTCGGCAATTTTCAAAACTATAAAAATTGATTTGGTTGTTTGGTTTTAATCGTCAAAATCACTTGACATTAAAAAACAATTAAATCATTCATTTAAACAATAAATGTAAATAACATAGAAAAGCTACACTCATGTCCATAAAACTACAGTGATTGATTTTTTCCCTTAATGAATGAGTCCTTAGTAAGCTAATTTTTGTGCATGGCTTAAAACTACAAGCGGCCCTACATTAGATGACAAAAAAAATTACTTGCTTGACTATAGGAATGTTCATTATATTTCAAAATGAATAATTAAAAAAAAATGTCACTTAACGAATTGATAAGGCAAATTAAAAGCATGGTCCATTTTTTACCACATTCCCCGAAAAATATACACATGTATGCACAATTGTAAAATTAATGCTTAAAAAAATTACTACAAAAACTAGGGTAAAGATAATGTAATTTTTTTTTACTTTTTTTTTGTGTCAAGGGTGGCAAATTTATGGAGTCGACCCAATATTTTCACTCTTTTTTTGTTAATCTTATCCTACTTGACGCGAAAAAGAGGGGCCTTCTGATGTCAGCAGAAAAAAATTCGAAGTACTTGCAATTGCTCAGTTTTACTGTTAATCTCGGGTCTTGGGCGTGGCAAGTGCCTCCTTCTACCAGTGAAAGCGTCAGGACTGAATTGTTGTTGGAGGGGGGGGGGGGGCAGAGGGCACATCTGGAAATAAAGAGTGGGCCAAGGACTTTTTTTCAAGGCAGCCGTATTAGGCACTTTTATTCCTTTTAATTCAACCGGAGCGTAGTGTAAGCTTCAGTGCAGTGCAATATTTTTGTAAAATGTGTCCCATAAGCACTTAAATAAGGTTGCACATAATTTATGTTGTGACGTTGCTACAAAAATAAATAAATAAATAAATAAAATAAAATATAAAATAAAAGCTCATTTTATTAACTTGATTTCAAGTTTAGCCTGCAAGTTTTTTTATTGTTTTATTTTTTGTTGGTGACCTTAGTGTTGGGGTTGGGGAGGCCGGTAGGGGATCCGCAGAATATTTAGGGGGTGGGGTCATGGCCCACCCCTAGCGCCGTCACTGCCTTCTGCCCCCCTTTGAATTACCACTATCAAATTCCTTTTATCTGATTTTAGATAAAATGTAAAAGTAAATCTGAAATGTAAAATTTGAGGTAAAAATGTTAGGTAAAAGTTTTAATTACAGGCAGCCTGCGAGCTGTCTGCTTGAAGGGCGTGAATAGCTATCTCCCTGTAGGCCTAGCGTGTGTTTTTTTTTTGCTTTGAATGGGAGAGCTTCAGTGTTGAAGTAGGTGTTCTGGCGAATCTCCTGATAAGAGCTTAAAGGTTTTTTTTCCCCCATCGAGTCAGCAGTTTAGTTTATTCGTTTGCGTTGTAAGCACAGAAGTGTCTTCCTTGTGCACTTGATCAAACAAGCAAGCTGATAATTTTGTGTACCTTGTGCTGATCAACAGATTCCTCGGAAGTCAAGGTGCATTTCATTTTTTTCGACACCGTCAGATGTTTGGAGTTGCATAAGTAATCACTATGTACACATGAAAACATGACTCCGTTTCTAGACGCGTTCAACTTACTTTACTGAATTTTATAGGCCATATAGTTGTGATAACAGGCTCGCATAAACGTGTTTTGCTTATCCGGTTTAAAGAACAGGTGAACGTGAGTTTTTAATTTTTAAAAAAAAAATCGGTGGAATTTTTTGAGAACTGTTACTATTTTTTTCGGAGTTAGAAGACTTGCGGTATCTCTAAGCCAACAACTTTCCACACCAGATACGAAAGATAGGTTATCGGAACCGAGGATTAGACATGGCTGACTAGTTTTTGTTTCATGTGAATGCGTATTACCTTTGCTGAACAGGAACTGAATTGCCTTTTTTTTTTTTACTAGTTGAAAGACAAATTCGTGTTTGTAAATGGTTTCATTTTAAGGTGAACCAACAAAAAAAAAAAAGCTATACGTCTGAAACTTGTTATACCGTTGCCATTATGTAAGCCATGCACGTGGATGTTGCCCCTTTGAAAATTCGGACGTATATAGACGATACAAATCTGATTCAGAATTACAGATTTTTCAGCAACAATTACAGGGTTCCGACCGCCTTAGGGAACGTGGAAAACCCATGGAATTTAAACCATCTTTGAAACTCAGGGAAAACTAGTGGAATTTTTTGATTTTCACAAAAAAAACGGGAAAACACAAGGTAAAAACCAAAGCCAGACTTTTACGTGTAGGCCTAACTCAGGCTACTCTTTTACACCTTGTCGGCCCTCCACAAACAAGTGAAACGGTTAAAATGCGGAAAAAAAAAATGTCCTTCCTAAAATTACGGTAAATAGCCTGGAAATTTACCTCAACTCCTCTGGAAAACCTGAAAAACTCAGGGAACCCTAAATTAGTCAACCGGAGATTGTTCTTAAGTCCATAATTTTTTCTAAATATTACGAAATAAAAAGTACACATATATAGGGGCCTTTTTTCCGGATAACTTTTCTGAATCTTGGGGCAAGGTGGCCTGATGGTTTCAGGTTCGATGGAAACATCAGCCACCCCAGACAATTTCGGGAAGAGAAGGTCTCGGTGATATCAGCTTTGTGCTCAAACGGATTATGGCGTTTAAAAAAGACCAAGTTTTTTTTGAAAATTTTTAAAAGTAGGACTGACTTTTCCGGAATCAGAGTTGGATTTTGAATCCAGAAAAGTGGCCTGTTTGCACTTTTTTTCAATAACTTAAATCTATTAATGTTAACTATTTACGGCACGCGTGTAAAGTCTGAGCCTCCAGCTGCAGTCAAGTTCAGCAAACTTCGACCCCGCAACCAATGCCTTCCTAATCACATAATCTTAAAAGTTTTTTAACTTCCTTTCAGTTACAATTATTATCCTAAGTGTGAACCACGCTTAAGCTGAAGCCATCCCTTCATGGACGACGCTAGAATCACTTTACTGGGGAGGCGGCAGTGGGGCAGCAATTTTAGCCAGGCGGGCGAACCGAAAAATTCTACTTTTGCGGTTCCCACCCCCCCCCCCCCCCCCAAAAAAAGAATAAAATTAAAAATAACAATCTTGCAATTCTTTCTCACACCCAACGTTCTTAACTGTTTTCAACACCATTTTTTTTGGAAAAGTTTTAAATTCAGCTGAAAAAAAGATGATTTTACAACTCTCCAGAGTAACAACTAGGCTTCATTGATGTTACCTCAAATCCTTCCTGTCGCTGGGGCAGAAACTAACAGAGTTTTTTTAAGTAACCGGAATTTTCTTCGTTTATACGTTTGATTTTGATCTGATGATAGGGGGCACCAAGGGGGACGGCCGAAATGTTTTTTTTTTTGGGGGGGGGGGAAGGGGCCCCCCCCCCCTAGCGTCGTCCCTGCATCCCTGAAACTTAGCCGATCCTCGCACAAACGCTACATAATTTCTGCAACGCGCTCAACTTTTTTTTGAAGATTGTTCGTTAGTGGGTATACAGGCTGTACATCCTAGAACCCTTCCCTCCCATGGAAAACACAAAATCGTTTGTAATCCTCAGTGTGCATGAGAGACACAGCAAAAGAAGTGAAAGCACACAATTGATGGTTTGGAGTAATGACTAAAATGAAAAAAAAAAAAAAAAATGGGGAGAAAAAATGAAATTTAATGCGTGAGTAGCGTTAACTACAAAAAATATACACTTAAAGGTTTAACAAACATTTACGAAAAAAAAACTGTTGCTTCGTTATTTCCGAATAATATAAAACATTGATAAAAGCTGTGACAGTATCATACAGGAACCCTGCGGCGTTATCAGTCCACTGATTGTCTGCCCAACATTGCTTATGTTTGATAAATTTAGACAAATTAGAATGTATGGTAATGAATGATTCGTGACGGTGTTGTAACTTATATATATATATATATGAGGTAGTTAATTTAAGTTTACGTCGCTTTTTTTATTCACATAAAAATGATGTTGGTCAGGCATTTACTGATCTGATGATAATGATCTGATGATCAGAGGGTTCCTGTGTGAAAATGTCACTTTTTACATGTGTTTTATTTACATAAAATATATAAATGTATTTATTTATACAAAAAGGAATATAAATACATCTTATGTATACAACACACATATAATATGGGGCGAGGGATAACCGTCAACTGGAAAAACGCATAATTGGAAGAACGTATACCGTATAACAGTATAAGGGAATGTCGTCTAACAGTAAATTCGTGTAATGGAAAATCGTCTAACTGGAAAATCGTCTAATGTTCCTGCCTCGCTCGCGCTGCCGACGTATAACATCAGAAACCGTAGTTGACGTTTATCCAGTTAGACGTTTATCCATTGTACGATTATCCATTACACGATATTCCGTTTAGATGATTTTCCATTATACGATATTCCGTGTGGACGATTTTCCAGATTTCTCATTTATGCAGATATTAGACAATTCTCCCATTAGACGATTTTCCAGTTAGACGTTCGTCCGACACCCCATACAATATACATATATTCTTTTTTGTAAATTGGAATTTTTTTGCAATTTTTTAAAAATATTTGTGCAAACTTTTAAACTGGGCCAAGAAAAACAGCTTAAAGGCGGGTTGCCGCCAAACGAAAGTTTGCAGCATCCTACGTTATCCTTGCTCGCAGCAAGCAAAGGAATACACAAGGAAATATTTTTTTAACGTAACAAACAAGTTGCGGGCCTCCTTAATTATTGAGTAAAAATTTGGTACGTCTTCGTGCACCTGGGAGCTATAGCTGTAAAGATTAGCGATATTACTGCCACTACATGGCGTTATGGTAGAATGTAAAGAAAATACCGTGGCGCCATATAGTGGCAGTAATATCATTAATCTTTACAGCTAGCTCTCAGGTGCACGGGGACGCACCAAAGTTTAATCAATAATAATTAAGGAGGCACGTGGTTTTATCACGAAAAATGTTATTTTTTTTGGTCATTCCTTTGCTTGCTGCGAGTAAGCGCCCTTGGTGGCAACTACCGGTGGCATGATAATCCATAATTCGATGATATAGCGATAAAATTTTTATGTCGATTATCGTATTGCACTTTTTTCCCCTGATTTATCGATTTATCGTGCAAACCTCGATGCTTAAATTGTCATATCTCGGAAACCGCAATAGCTAGAAAAAGGCGGTTTGCAATGTTGTGTGCAGAATTACAAGGGCTTCTCCAACCCAGTGTGCAACGCTGTTGCTAGCCACCTTAGCTGATTAGAGAGTTACTTTAATGCAAACAATAGTTAAGCATTGAGTAGCAGTACAACTTCTAAATTGTTACTACATGGTGGGGAAGTAATGGATAGTGACAAATGCATTTTCATGTTTACTGGCCAAATGGCGAATGCCACACAAATCACATTTATGAAGTTTGAACTGTAGGCTTCAGCTAAAGTTTTTTTTTTTAATTAACAAAATTAAAATGATTATTTCAGCCTCAAAATTTGTTTTATCGAGATGTTATCAATTATCGCGAAAATTAAAAAAATTTATCGTGATAAACAATTTTTTGTATCGTGGCAACAAGCCTTTTAAGTTTGTTTTTGTGTGGTTAAAGCAAACTATCCGCACATTGAACAAGTTAACAATGTATAACAGTAGGCAATTTTTTAGTGCTTTTTTGTCATTTATTTTAAACTATTTTTTTTTAAAAACTAGATTTAAACAGAAAACCACTTATTACTAAAGCGATTTCCCGAAAGCGATTTCAGTAAAGCCGAAGGAACATCTCCACACAGCACTTAGTCTTTATTCTAATGGCTGGTACAAGTTGTGTAACAGATATCCAAACGCAGGTGGGGATTCCATCCTGCTGCTCTTACCACAACATATTATTGGTAAGGATTCGAATTTCATTTGCACGCTGTCTCTCGTCGTTGTGTTTATGTGGAACGCAATTTGCCCGTGCCAAGGCCACACACAGAAAAAAAAATCATACAATTTACAAGGGATTTTTTCCAGGAGGGGGCAGACATGATGGACCGAAAGGGTCAGATCTAAATCAGTTAAAACGGTTAAAATCTAATTTTTTTTCTTAGTATTTCTGGGCCTGTGTATTACTTTTAGTATTTCTGAGCCTGCAAACATAGCGGCTTGTTTCCACGTAGCTCTGTTTTAGCTTAGCCTATATTGGATAAACATTTGTGTTAGTTGTTCGACGCTGCGTTAACTAAAAATCATCTGAATTTCACAATTCTGAGTTCACAAACATAATTCAATGCGCGATTCGTTCAAATATTGAAATTCAGATTTTATTTTTATTTAAAGTTTTTAATTCTTTAGAAATAAATAGTACACAACTTCGACTAGGCCACCATTGTTGCACTTAATGCTTTTGCCTTCACGGTTGCTAAGCGACGGGTTTCATAACATATAACCACCCAAAAAAAAAATAGTAAGCTATGTATAACGTCATGGTACAGCACAAATTATAAGCTATCCGCCAGCGCGAAACACCAAGAACTAGCGCCATTTTTATAACTAATGTCAGTACCATGCCTGTAGTAACAATAATTGTATGTAAATGTTACTATTTTTCTAGTTCGTAAAGATGGAGTAACTTACATCCTATTCTTTACGTGTACGCTTTTTTTGTACTGACCTTAGTTTTATAACATTAAGTATAGCAATGCTGCGTTCGTTGATTGGTTCCGTTTTGATTTAGGCTTTACCCACCAAATCAACATGAAACGCTTATACTTTCAGTTATTTTATATTTGTGTGGGGAGGCGGGGAATGAGTCGATTTTATATCTGAAGTTACTGAGTAAGGGCGCATTTACGCATGGACTCGCTTTTGCATTCTCGCAGCTAGAATTTAATCGTCATGGAAAGGTGTCGTTGCCATGGTAACAGCGCTACCTGGATTAACTAAAATCCGATATCGTTTGACGAAATGCTTGCAATCTAATAATCCGTGACAACAAGATAAAGAATTCCTACTGACGAAACAATTTTCCAGTCGCTTCTGAACTCACATTAATCACTGTTTCGTGGCGAGGCGGTAGAGCTAAAACCACCGCCATGCTGGAATTTCATATGATTTCTAGCTTCTAGCTGCGAGAATGTAAAAGCGAGTCGTTGCGTAAACGCGCCCTAACTGTTGTTGATATTTGCTACTGTTGACTATACATTTATCTCAACATTGTTCATCTGTCCACGATAAGACACAATGAGCATGTTTATGATTGTGGAATCCCTTAGACTCTTGTTAATTCCTTTCAAGGGTCATCTATGAATGTCTTCCATTCTTTTTTCTTTCATTATTATAGAGGCCAGATTTGTTGTTCTTGGCTGATTTTAGCTGCTGCGGTTACCGAAATCGGTACTTTACTAAATTTGATGTTGTGGGTGCTTCAGTTTGGTCACCAAACCAAGATGGCCGTCGCTCGTCTGCCGATCGTCAATTTTGATTGATTTGCTGTCGGGTCTGGGATGGGGTTTTCACACCTGACTGCAGTTTCATTTTTTTTTCTTTCTCTAGAGGTCTTCAGCTGACTTGTCCCTGCGTCTCCCCCCTGCACCCTCGAACACCCCTCACATCTTCCCAAAAATGGCCTTTCTGGCTCCTTCCTTTTCTTCTTCTTCTTTTCCCTTTTTCTTCCCTGATTTTCGGGAGTGATGGTTTGACTTGCTTGAATCAAAAGGTTTCTGTGTGGACCAGTGTCTATCTACCATCGCTGCCTAAAAGAACAGTGTGCTTGCTAGCTTCTTTCGGGCGAACAGCCAACGTCTTTGCCGTGTGGCCTAAATAGGGAAAATGTTGGTCGGTTGAGTTGGGGTTCGCCCCTGGAGGGGGGTCAGGAATAGCAGAAGTGGGCGTGGGGGTAGGTTTTGGCAGGAGGAGGGGGAGATAACTGATAGGAAAAGAGCAGTGAGTTGAGCATCAACCAACCTCCGTGCTTCTTCTCCTTTTCCCAAAACCAATGCTTTTCTTTTCTTGCGTAAAATTGTTGGAAGGAATGGAGAAGAACCACCGAATCAGCCAACCAACCATCGGTTTTTAAAGCTGTGTAGTTTTTTTCCCCTATTTTTTTTGTTGGTTTTAGGCATGTTTTATTTTAAATAATTTGACATGAATGAAAGCAGTTGGTATAGTTGAGATTAGTGTTGTAAGTTTTGAAGAACGTTTACACATATTGTTGTAAAGATATAAAAGTAAGAACAAAATAAGGTTACGTCCCGTTTCGCCAAAAAGAAAGCAGATTAACAGCCTTTGCCTCAGGAGTCAATCCCGTTTCGCCAAATACCGTTACGCCAAATAACGACCACCAAATTTTAGGCACACGAAACATTTAAAATATTAAAAGACGAACATTTATACCATGATAATGGTCACATAATGGTCAAACACCCATTTTGCAAATTCCCGTTTTGCAGAATAATTTATTTCAAATCACGTGCCTCGCTCGCGCTGCCTCGCTCGCTGCGGCTAAACACATAACACCGACCGCAACTATCACAAATTACTTCCAATTAGGCATGCCTCTTTCACTTCTGCAACGTTAAATTTTTGAAGAATATTTTGATTCTGCGAAACGGAATTCTGCAAAACGGTAATTCCCATTTGGAAAAGAGTAACCATCACGTGTATAACTAACTATTCTTCAAAGAGAACCTTAGCATTGACGTAGTGACGACCAAGCATTCTAAACAATATTTAAAGTACACGTTTTTTCCCGTCTGTATCGACAGTTTTCAAAAGACTAATAAATCAATTGGTCTTCTTCTACCACTGCTTGTCTCTGTTATATGTTTGCCTTTTGAAGACCCATTACATAGAAATAAGGTATTAAATTTCGTGTACGTAAAATTTTGTCAAATTTGTTTTGGCGAAACGGGAATGGCCCCTGAGGGTTAAGCTGTTAATCTGTTTTTTTTTTTGGCGAAACGGAATTAGGTGAAACGGGAGTTGCCGAAAATAAAGCTAGACGGTGAAAAACCATAGGCTGAATAATTTCCAGCAGTCCTAAATCGTATTTTGTGTATAAGCAAGCCTCTTTAGAAGTCAATAGGGCCTTTCTTTGCATTGTATGTATAATGATTAATAATGACACCAACGGTTCTGGCAGTGCATGGCCTTCGAAGACACCACAAAGCATATAGTTTATCGTCTTAAGTTGGCTTAGTTCAAATCCAGTCCCTTCTTTACAGTAATACAGGCTTATCTTCTTATTTGGAATGTTCAGAGATCAGGCTTTTAATTCGGAATTGAACTCGGAAGACAGAAATGCGGATTGAATCCGGATTAGTTTGCTATAGATCCCGGCGAAAAGGGGTTAGTTCCTAGTTTCTCAACCACTCACCAGAACACGCCATTGTCGATTAATTAACGGATTCGTGCTTGAACCAACACTCACGCCGTGGCGCCACCAGCCCACACATCGTTTATTATTTTTTTTTATATATTAAATAATAGGTGCTGGCAGTTGTATAACCTCCCCTTGAAAATTAGTGCATAATACTTCCTTTGTTTTTGCGAGGTGCATTTTAGTAAATATTAAATGAAACGCGATTGCCATCTAGTGATGGAATTTTGCTAATTTGGAACTCCACCCACATTTGCGTTCGGAGCGCCCTATAAAGTGCCCATTTAAAAAAAAAAATCAATTCCTTTTGAGTCTTAAGTCAGCCGAAGCAACTTAATGCTTGTATGGCTGAACCGGCTCAATTTTGACATTACCAGACTTTTTAGAGAAGAAGAAATCTGGTAAAGGGAAGTGCCAACCCGGAGATTCGATCCAGGAAACCTCTGATCGTAAAGTAAACGAAAGTAAAGTGAAGCGTGTTTGATCAACCTATGAATTCGGATCATTTCACTCGGATACGATCTGTTTCACTTCGGTTGTGTCCATCCCGTTTGGAGCGCCTTTAACATTTAATCCTTTTACCATACATGCGAATTAATGATTCGCTCGGAACGGGGTATTAGCGTATTATTATGTGCGTAGACAGCCATTGTAGCCCAAACATTTGAATACATCACTGCCTCGTCATTGTAAAAAAAAAAAACAATATCTTTTTTTTTTTTTACGGATTTAGCGTATTTTTAGAACTTCGAGATTGACTTACGTACCATCATCTTGTCGTTGTTCCACCGAAACTATTTAATTAATGCGAAAATCTGCTCACATTGTGTCGACGGCCGCCGATAGAGGGTGCGCTGTTAGCTTTGGCAATGGCGCTTGGGTCGCGCGCCAGGAGCGTCGTTATAGCCATTGAGCGCATTCCGCCCAGCTTAAAAACGGAGGGGGAAGCCATTATCATTTTGTAATCCGCCAAGAAAACACTATTGTCAGGCACGTAAATAAAGGCATTCAGGCGGGTTTCATTAGATTCATGTAATTAGTGCACTTTTTGGGGAGCTGCCCATTTATCTAGGGGGAAGAGAGTGAATGTAATTTATCACGTGGCAGTTAGATTATTGTGAGCAATTCGAAAGTCCGTCGCATGCTTGGCGGACACGGACTCGTCCATTCTATTATTAAATTACGATTGTTTCACATTGGGCTGAATGCAGGAATAGTAGCTGTTCACATGTTGTGCAGTTTGGAAGAAGGCGAGGGAACGGGGGGGGGGGAGTGGAGGTGAGCAATTGATACCGTAAAAATTATATTTCATCAACTCATTGCAAGGATCAGCACATTACTGAGTTTTTTACAATACCATCGTTTTGAAGAAATGGGTGGGGAAAAAAAATATTTCATACCATGAAACTCGCAAACCTGAATAGAAATGCAGGAATCTCTAGAAATAATTGTTTTTTCATGGTATAACTTGTGTTTTTACTGGCAATGTAAAATCGTTTGAATTAACTTTAGTGTTTTCACTTTCGTCGCCAACATGAAGAGATAATGAGGATTTAAATGAAAATAAAACGAAATGGTGTAGGAAAAGAAACAAAGGGTATTAATTGAAAATGACCGTTCATTTGTCGGACGAACTTTTGGCCCAAGCGTTACTATTGTAAAGTTGCCATCTCTTGCTTGCTGACTTGACCGTAATTACCTAA
>JAHWFP010139997.1:0-12794 GCA_023313725.1 Lithobius niger | reverse complement strand
GACACCGAATGTGTCAAAATATTAAGGAAATATCAAATATCAAGGTGTAAAGTAGCATAGCAGTGACACCGGATATGTCATAACATTACCGATATATCAAAATACAGGTTTTTGAACTTTGGTTTAACGCTTTTGCACGTCAATTTGACACTTTTGCACGTGGATTTAGCACTTTTGTAATCTAGACACACGTCAGTGTATTGCCGCCAAGTAACAGTGGATCATCCTCTAGCGTCGCAATAACCTTTCCAAAATTCCCGACTGTGTATGGGTACACCTATCCTAACAGTTACCATGGTTGTTTTTTTTTTTAATTTCGTACGTGAAAACTTTACACACGTTTTGAGTTTTGGTTGTCTCCTCTGGTAATGTAATAATATATCGAAAATTATAAAAACTTATTTAAAAAAAAAAAAAAAACTGATTTGTCTAAAAAAAAAATGGAAATTGCTGGTTGTTTCCTTTACCTTAAGGCAGCTGACCTCATGTTTAAGATTACAATGCTTCATCCTTCTGTCATTTTCCGGCGATTTCCAAACCTTTCCTTAGAGCACGTTTCAGGATGGTTTAAGGGGTTCTTCACCTAACATTACTCGGGTTATAGCCACCCATTAAATAGCCTGCGGAGTATCTACCAACAGAAAGAGATTAGTGTTTCGTTTTCCTCTCCAATGTCGCTTTGTCTTTTGAAGTCGTTTCTTATCCTGCGGTTTCCTCAAAATCTCCCTTCAGATCAAGCAGACGTCCTTCACAAAACGGGATTTTTTTTTTCCTTTCCGTGTGGATCAACTTTTTTCCTCCTTCTTTCAGTGTTTTTTTTTTTCTTTCTCCTTTTCGTAAAGCGCATTTTGACTTAAACTTTTGAAACAGATGAGCGAATCGAAGCCGTTTGACGACCAACGCTTTTCCGTTTCTTGAAAGAGTTTTGTTTGAGCGGGAATCAAATGTACCTTATCACCTGTCATTAGCTGAGAAAATATTTCTTTCCTCTCTGAATTAATAGCCGTTTTGTTTCACTCTGTTGGTTCTTAATTAAAATATATGTTGGAAACGAGGTAGGACGTGTTGGAAGAAGGAGAATGGAGCATCTTTTCTCGTTTTTTTATTAAGGGGAATACTGCCGAATTAGGCTAAAACTCACACGAAGGATAGACCTACCGCCGTTAAAGACGGTAAAAATGAATTAAATGCCAGAAATTTGTTGGTCGTGAGGATGAAATATCAGTTTAGTTCACTTTCCGAGATTAAGGCACCCAGGAAGGCACAAAAAAGATGGCTTTATTGAAATTTTCGGTTCTTTGCCTTTGAACCTTCGTCACTAAACCTAGAAGAACACACAAATGACACAAATGCCAAAACAGTTTGAAACTACCCTTAACCTTCATCTTTACACATGTTAAAAAGACACATAAAATTGCCTGCAGTAGGTACACCCCACCATATTGGTTTAAAGACGGGAAAGCCAAAGGCTCACAAGAAATAACTAAACACAGATGCAAGCCTATTTACGTTGCCTTTTGGACTTATGTCAGACTGCCTGACCATATTGCCTGCCCCACCATATTGGAGTGACGTCACACCTAAACCTTAGAATTTGTTTCTAAGATTGACCCAGTTCGTCATGTTTGGAAAGTTTTTTATTTTATTGATGGCCCTTGTGCTGATAGCTGAAATTAGCTGAAATCAATAAAATAAAAAACTTCCCAAACATGACGAACTGGGCCAGTCTTGGAAACAATTTCTATTTTAATAATGTTTAGGTGTGACTTCACTCCAATATGGTGGGGTGTGCCTACTGCAGGCAATTTTATGTGTCTTTTTAACATGTGTAAGTATGAAGGTTAAGGGTAGTTTCAAATTGTTTTGGCATTTGTGTAATTTGTGTGTTCTTCTAGGGTTAGTGACGAAGAGTCAAAGGCAAAGAACCGAACATTTTAATAAAGCCATCTTTTTTGTGCCTTCGTGGGTGCTTCACTCTCGGAAAGTGAACTAAACTGATGAATTAAATGGTTCTCTGGAATACTAAAAAAATTGAAGCGCGCACGCGGCCTTTTTGTTTTACGTCTTATATTTGCGATTTTTCAGATGCGGGTAACGGCTTGATTTTTGCCAAACAAAAAAACTTCGGTAGCTTATTATACGTTGTTGTGGCGTACAATATCCTTGTTTTTTTTTTTTTCCTGGAAGTGGTTTAAACTATCTGGCCCGATCTACAACGAATTAAGAGATCAGAGGGGTTAGACAAAATGGACGCCACGACTGCCCCATTTCTTGAGGTCGGTTCGGGAATTGGCAAATCGAATCGGTGAATTTTTGTACGGAGAGTCGCGACATCTATTGGCATCTAGTGGCGGTATTCAAAATATAATTTTAATTTTACGTAGATCTGCGTGACAGATTTTTATTATGCATTAAAGTGTTTTTAAATAGTTTTTAAGTTATCACTCAGCCACAGTTAAGCTATTTCTCTGCGCTTGTAAAAAAAAAAAGCGACACGTTCGTGTATCCAGAAAGTGTTGCATGGGAAGGAAAGTTTGCATTTTTGTACGGACGGTGTGGCCCTCGGTTGACAGAACGAGGTAACATAACGAATCATCGCATAAGTGGCGTTTTCGGCGGCCATATTGCCCATCCCAGTCGCGTATGCTATTTTTCATCCAAGATCCGACAAATACTGTAAAAGAACCGTGGCCAAACAAAAGTATAGTGTGCGGTTAACGTCAAAATATGTCACCGCAAACGGGAGACATAAAGTGCAGAGCGTAATATTGACGTTGGCTTTGCACGGTACTCGCTTTTCGCTAAATCACTCGATGAAAAAGAAACATACACTTTCTCTGTTTTAAAATGCCATGTTCATACAATGTTCAGAGTTCAAATGTTGCACATTGGATAAAAATCTTTAGAACCATGTTTTCAATTGTGGCACCCACCGTCTGAACTGGACTGCCCTTAAGATTCGTTTTGAGGGATTCATGTCAATCGAGCTAAGGCTGGTATGGTATAGAATACCCTGTGTTAAAACATGCCAACTATACACACAAGCTCTTTGAGGCTTCATAGTGGCCTGGAAATGTTTTGTAAAAATAAAAAAAAATTAAAATTAAATAAATAAAATAAAAAGAAAACTAGCCAATGACTAAATAAAAAAAATAAAATAAATAAAATAAAAAGAAAACTAGCCAATGACTGCGAACGTATCTGCAATACTGCTGTGCATTCGGTACCTCTGACAAGTTCTTTGAATGTATAGATGAAACGGCGTTCAGCATGGCATGCATGGTGCTGGGGCCTCTTCTTTTTGGAAGTCGGTGGTTCCACTATGAATTGTACTGTTAAGGCCAATATCTTAACAACAGTTGACAACGCAACGGTGCATCACACACTATTTTTATTCACAATAAATCCCCAATAAGGCTAACGATATATTGCGGTAACGCGTTCAAGCGGACGCCACTCTTGTACGATTTTTGCAAGAATTGGCCGCGTGATGGCGCCACTGTCTGGATTTCCGGCAACACCTGCGCCTATGCGTACTGTATACATAACAAATGGCGTTTACGTTTGTGAATTATACAGAAGTCAAATGAAAGTACGCGACGGACAGCTTCCCATCCATCTTTCCATTCATCTCCAAGTCGTCCATTCCTTTTTTTTTCGGTCGGCTCGGCTGTCGACTCTTGGATTTAACGCGCACTTAAACCTGATGCATTTCCGTGGATGTCCACACTGGCTAGATCGAGCCACCACTGACCCCCTCTCATGTCATCTGGATGTATGGGGACAGAACGAAAAAAAAAAGAGCATTGGTGGTGGGTGGGCGATGAAACCCAACATCGAGTTAGGGTGAATAATTCAAAAGGGGGGGAGGGAAGCGTCATTAGTGGCCCTCCTCGGGGACGGAGATCACGGTCAAGATACATGAGGTAGTGGGACAATAATGTGTTCTTTTTTTTTTTCGTCTTGGTGATCAGAAGTGGTGAGATTTCGTCTCGTTCAATCTTTGTGTGAGGTGCCATACTACTTTTCACATACGTATACACTATTTCGGTCCAAATCTTATGCCATTGCTAAAGATTGGACCCAACTGTACCGGTCGTCCAGCCTATCTGCAAAAGTGTTATTCTATAGGAGTGTATTTCCTCCAATTCTTTGTTTTCCTGTCATTAAAATTGTATTCACTGGGTCATAGAGTTCTACTTTTTCCTTATTCCTTTTTTTTTTTGGGAGGCATTCCTTATTTTGTACTACGTCCTTTTTTTTTAACCATTCCTTATTTTCTACTTTTTTGGAACCACTTTCTTATTATCTACTATTTTGGGAACCATTCCTATTTTTGTTTGGGAAAAGCATTCCTTATTTTCTAATTTTTTTTTGTAAGCATTCCTTGTATTTTACTTTTTTTGGAACCACTCCTTACTTTCTACTTTTTTGGAACTATTCCTCCTCTTTTCAACTTTTTTTGGAACCACTCCTTGTTTTCTAATTTATTTGAAACCATTCCTTATGTTCAATTTTTTTTGGGGGAAAACCATTTCTTATTTTCTACTTTTGTTTGTAAGCATTCCTTGTATTCTATTTTTTTTGGAACCACTTCTTACTTTCTACTTTTTTTTTTTAACTATTCTTTTTTCTACTTTTTTTGGAACCACTCCTTGTTTTCTGACTGTTTTCACATTTTTGGGCATATGATTCTTGACATTTTTTGTAAAGTGTTGCTTACTCTATAGTTAAATTATATTGCACTTTTTACTTTAAAACAACTGTGACCCAATGACTTCCATACCATATTTTTTTTACCAGTAAAGCAGCCACCGAATCAACAAAAAATATCCTCTTATCAATTGACTAACGTGTTGTTTTCCTGTTGAACTCAACAAGCACAACAAAGACCTTACCAAGTGCCAGCTCTTCCTTTTCTCTCCATCAGTCCTCTTCTCCTCTTCGTTACAGCTCGTGACGTTTTGTAGCAAATCTCACAAGCCCAATCCTTTAAAACCAACAAAACTTTAAAAAAAAAATAAACAAAAAGTCAGGACTAATTCCTATTTCTCGTAAATAATGTCGTTGGGTCGTTAGAGACACACCAGATACAACGACGATGATTTTGTTTTATTCAATATTGGCCACAAAACCTTTAATATAAAATAATCATCATAATCATAATACTAATAATGACGGGTTAAAATGTTATGACCTGCTATAAAAGGAAAGGACAGCTCCATTTTTCCCGAGTGGAAGTGGTAATTACACTTGATGGCCAACAATAAAACGCTTAGCGGCCAGAATTCATACTTTGTTCCCCAGAACGAGGCTTTCTAATCCATCCTTAATGGCGGATGTAAAGGGATTGTGAGCAACAGTTATTACTCTTTTCAATTAGCTTACTGCACTCGGGGATGGAAAATAATGGCGCTTACCTGAATATTAAATAAGTGAACTGAGGAAAAATGTTTTATACAACGAAGGTAGATACTACACGGAGATCGTTGACATTTGGACGATGCCACTAAAGAAAGGGGGGAAGATTTCTGCGGTCCTCTGGTAATAGTGTAAGAGTAGCCTACGTACGGGGGCGGGGGGCGGGTTGGCGTAAATTCGCATTTATTTTGGGTTTGGGTGTCATAAATGTTCAAAATCAAAACGTTAATAAAGTAAACAAAATGGATTTTTTTTTCATGATGATGAAAGTAGAACTCCCACTGGTGAATTCGGTGAATCAATTCGATACAGATTTTTTTTGGGGGGCGGGGGACAAACAGTTAGAAAGGATGCTTCCTATCTTGTGACCTCTATCTCCCCTCCCCCTCCCCTTCCTCTTCCCTATCTGACGTAAGGTAACCAGAACACGGTGTGTATGGTCTTAAGGCATCCATGGTGTGCTGCAGCTACGTGATTCGTTCACGAGTGACGTGCGGGCGAACTTGTCATTTATTTATGTGCCCCCCCCCCCCACACACACACCCGGACCACTGCACTGTGACTGAGGTTGGCGCTAATGACCGAGCTGTCGACGCGCCATTACGCCTCATCTCCCCCCCCCCCCACACACACACCGGAAGATGCAGAAATGTACTGTTTGTAGATCAAATTAGTTATTTACGAGTTGTATTACCTTTTCCTGACCACATCTACTATACAAAACAAATTTGAAAAGCTACTTCAAGATTGAGTTAGGTGCACTTAGTGCAATATAACTAAAATAAAAATTTTAAAAAAAGGAGCTGTGAAAAAATAGCCTCATTTTTGGGATTTTGCACGTCAATCATTCTGTGTGCTAACTGTAAGACATATTAATTCCGAATCCATAATTATCAAACTACTTCTCGGCTCGAGAGTATACACTAACAAAATAGTCGGGCTGGGCTGGTGCCTGAATGTACCACCACGGCAGGGGTGGGACAGGTGGGCAATGGGTGGTCTACCTTTTTTCGATGTTTGCACTAACCCCAGAACTCGAGGAAACCATCTGAGGATAATTAACCAGGGGTTTAACTTGAACTGTAGGAGATCCTTCTTCGCTTTAAGAGTGATCGCTGTGTGGAATTCGTTGAGCGACGATATTGTCTCGGCCCCATCGGTTTACATTTTTCGGAAATACTAAACAAGGGCGATCTGAAGGCGCACCTACTTCGTCCGGAAAACTGTCCGTAACATTTTATTAAAATTTTAAACACATAAATATTAAACTCGACGAGCATACTCTGCATATGAAAACGTATAAAATAAGTGGATGATTTTAAAGTTTATATATATATATTTTTAAAAACCTTGGTGTGCTGTTAGTAGTCCTCCCTATAGATCCTTGCATTTCCATTTTGCTTTTTAGATGGAGCAAATAAACATTATTATTATTATATTATTATTATTATTATTATTATTATTATTATTAGCCTAGGATGTGCAATGCACACTTTGCCCTCTCTCTTTTTGCACATTGTTGCCCTTTTTGCATTAAATAAAGGGGAAAATAAAAGCTGGTATATTTAGCTTAATATGCACACCACCAGTAGTGCCAATACAGGGTGGGGCAGGTGGGAAAAACATATAGGCACCACCCGTCCACCCTGTATAGTGGCGCTACTGACGTAGTGCATATTAAGCTAGACTATGCCGGGTTTATTTTTTCCTTTAGTACAAAAAGGGCAAAAATGTACAAAGCGAAAGGGCAGAGGGTGCATTGGATCCGCCAAACAAGAACCTAAAAGACGAGTCATAAATGCGGAAATTCCTTTTAGGAGTATACAATTTTAACTGCTGTAGCGTTGTTTTCGCGTTGTACCAGCATATACATTCGCATGTTGAGGCGCATTTAAGTTCAGAAAATTTTTGTAATGACAAAATCAAAATATAGAGGGTGAAGGAAACACAAAACGCAGCACTGGAGCAAGATTCGTGTTTATTTATGTTGTTGCGTATAGAATTAATTTTTCTCCTCTATACAATAGAATTTGTGCGAGCCACAAGACACAAAACCGATTTCTTAATGTCAGATTGTGGAAATAATATTTTTTTCTGCAACGTGCTAAATAGATCTGTTTGTTCAAAAAACGTTGCACACTACATCCTTAAAAAAAAAAAAAAAAAAAAAAAAACTTGATTACAAGTATTCTCGTCTGTTGATAATATGTGTAAGTCCTGAAATTTTAAGATAAATGCTAGGAGCAAATATGTTATTACTCATTTTCTTTACGAAATTTGCGTGACTTGAATTGAAAGCCTAGGATCACCTGCTCCATAGAAATTACGTAATTCTCTGCTACGCCATAGATAGCGTGTAGACGTCGGGAAAAAAAAATTAAAAACGATTTCAAACTTCGCGATCGCGCCAAGTCTTACATCTTTCCGATAGGGACTTTTCTATAAACTTCAACAGTCAAATCAAGCAGTGAATTGCATTTTAAACAGAAATTGAAATAACAGGCTAGTCTAAAAAAAAAGGGATACAGCAAAAAAAAAAAAAAACTGTAAAAGAAACCGGGCACCCGGTTTTGTCGAAAGTCAGTAACTTTACAAAAAAAAATAAAAAAGGGAAAATATTTGGGTTTAACGTCCTTTTTAACTGCTAAGGTTGCCTTGGGCGGAGAGGGACACATTTTCTACACAGAAGGCCCTGGACAGGTTTTCGTTGAATGTCAGTAACTTTACAAAAAAATAAAAAAGGGAAAATATTTGGGTTTAACGTCCTTTTCAACTGCTAAGGTTATCTTGGGCGGAGATGGACACATTTTCTAGGAAATTTCTATGCCACAATCGACAAGAACACCAGCGCTCTTGTTCCAAAACGCACAGTGGTGGGTTGGGGACTAACTTAGTGAAGCTGGCATCTCCATTCAGCACAGTAACAGTGGTACTAAAAAAGCAGGCCACCTGTTTCACACAGAATAGGCTACACAAAATAGTTCTGTAGAAAATACACAAGGTGTGTAGGCGTAACCCTGTTTTTATGGGTAATGGTATAGGTCTATTAAATTTTCATATTATTAATAATTATTACTGATTCGGTGTCGTTGATTTCAGAAAGTAATAAGAATATACACACGACATCCACATTCCTACCTTAAAATATATACATATTATTATACATTATTATGTATTGATTTTACCGCAAACATTAACTTGTAGTATAATAACAAAGAATTATTTTTAGAACAGTATATAAAGTTAAAACTAATAGAACTGTAAGAGTCAACAATAAGTGGATAACGGAACCAAAGTGGAATAATTCGTATGGGAGACGTGAAATGGAATACCAAATACCTTATCAATTTAATAAACTATCAGAACACCTACAGTATACCTGAATAATCATAATGAAGTGGACGTCAACATACAAACGAAGTGGGCATGAAAAATGGATATTAGACCAATAATAAACTAGCGTATCTAAATTAAGATAAATAAGATAGTGTGCTAAATTTAATAGAAATATATGTAAAAATGTGTGACTCATGATTATAATTGAACATGACTGTGGAACTTCTGTGGAACTTTGTGCCTGTAATAACAACAACTTGTACAATAAAGCACAAAAATAATAAATTATTATTATTATTGTGGTCATCGTGGCTGAACAGTGTGAGAGCTCAACCTGGTTGCTGAAGGTTTGTGGATCTGGTCGAACCCCTGGAAACCGGACCTTGGCAAAGTCCCCGCCAAGACTGTCAACCAGGGTAGCGTGAGAGGCTACCATGCTCCTTCAGTGGCTATGGGAACTATTCTAGCCAACTCTGGACCATCTTTCGATGATCGGAGGTTTCCAGGATCGAATCCCCGGGTTGGCTCCTCCCTTTACCAGATATTTCTTCTTCTCTAAAAGTCTGGTAATGTTCAAAATCGAGCCGGTTCAACACGAGCATTAAATTACTTCGGCTGACTTAAGTAATTAAAAGAAATTAATTTTTTTTTAAATTAAAAAAGTTTTAAACGCATACATCCTTCTACACACCAATAAAACAGATAATTACTTCACCATTGTCTTTTGATGTTCGTATCAAATTAATGTAATTATCACTTTTGCGTATACTCGTATGAGGTTAAGTCTGCATCGCTGTGTTCCATTTATATCCTTGCTTTCACATCACATTTCACCAATATTAGAGTTGAGCTGTAGGGTTCTTGTGCAGGTGTAGTCGCTTACAGATGCAGCTCGCCGAACACGGCAATGTAAAGATCAGTGGCTTTGCGCTTTGATCCCTCTTCCCTTTAATGATGACCATGGCGAGGGCAAGACAACGATTTGTTTATTGACGAAGTGCCCTTTGATGGTGCTTGAGTTTTGTTGGTGTTGCAATAGACCGACTTGGCGGTCAGAGGCAAGAGCGAACCATTCCCACTTTAGGCGTCTATTACGTTTTAATGCAAGCCATTGGATAGGAGGGTCAGCGTTAGGAGTCATTCAGCGGCTTCGGGGAATAAAAAAAGTAGTGTCTGTTAAATAAATACGCATTGTTTAGTGCTGCGTGCAATAAGATTGTTCCCATTTTTTGCACCTTTTTGATACGGGCACATATTTATTTAGTGGATGAACGTCACCTAATATTTCAACTTTCTCATTCCCCGAGTTAAGCTAGTTATTTGCGTTTAGCCTTCCCAGACCTTGTGTTAGTGCTTAGCGTTTGGGTGTAGTAAATGGTAATTTTGCGACGGAATGCCACGCCAAAACGATGTTCGTAGAACAAAATACGTTATTTTCTGCGGTAATTATTTGCAGAACCGTAAATAATTAAATTATTTGCTAACTACTATCATTAAGCGTTTTTTCCATTCATTTGCGTGTAAAAGTGTTGGTGAGCATGTCTCCAGCCAGCAAAAATCAAGGCTGTTTTCTCAGTCGGCTAAAATTCAAATGACTGTCTATCGATGGTGGCGCTCTCTTCGTAGTAGGAAATTAAAAAAAAAAATTGAAACTGCAAATACGGCCGTATTCTCACGAATTTATTCGTTATTTGCGTAGTGGTAATACATAGATGCACGATCCAAATTCAAGTTGGGATGTATTATTTTTAAGCATGTTCCAGAATTGATTCTTAGAGAATACCGCAGTCTTGAGTATGTGAATAGGACTGCGGTAATGTATTGTAATTTGCTAAAAAAAAAATGATAGCAGCCTACATTAAAAGAGAAAAAGAAAGGTACACCTAATCTTGTATATTACTGAGCACTTCCACGTTAACGGTTTAGTAAATAAACTTGTGGTTACAGAGTCCAAGACGGTTACTATAGCATTTCTTGAATTATTGAAGACTAATAGTAATATTCAGAAAGGACATCGCAATAGCCTTGTAATGATAATAACTACAGATCTTTACACCCTCGATTTAGCAACACGTCGCCTTCTATATCATAGATGTTGTCTTAGCAAGGTTTTTCGTCTCAAGTCTTGGAGTCGAATACGTGTAAAGAGTTGGATGATTGACGTGGCTATTCTGGGTCATTTGGGGCAATGTTTAGAAGAATGGCATGTGACTGGGCTATACTGGTTCATGGCAGTTGTCGTCTTGCTATACTAATGTCATCTTAGTCGTTAAGACTGCTTGCAGAAATTGTGCTGGAATGCCTAGACTTACACAGGAATTAACTTACGTTCCGACATACTAAGCCAATTATACGTCAATTTTAAATAAACACACGGTTCCGAGCGCTTCTTGAGAGAGTGGGGTGCACTTTCTTGCAAATACCGAGGGCTGCACGCGCGGAAAAATTCAAATCTATATAGATAGGCAGGCAGAACAGGTATGACGTATATACGCCGAAGAAAAACACGATCGAAATAAGCTTGAAGAAGGTCGAAGAAAGAGACTTTCTATCCCCCTTCAAAGCAACCGAGAATTTGCGAATGCCGAACGGTATTTGGTGTTTGAGAATGAGGGAAGAAAACGGTACCAGTGTAAACTATGTTGAAATACTGTAAATCGCGTATTAAACACCCACGGGCTATTATAATTATTTCGATAAAAAAAAGGAGGCTGGGCCGTAACAAAGTTATAATTCGAGTCTACTTCTGTCCAGTGAGGGTGTTTAGACCTAACTGCATCGCGGAAAATTCGACTTTTATGCGATCATTCATGCACGTGACCTGGGTTTGGTTTAGCAGTAACGCAATGCCTTTATTCTCATTGGTTTATGAATTTAGTTTATTAGTTTACTATAGCTTCCTTATGAGGCTTTTAGTTAATTTTGGTGCTGAAAAATCATGATTTTAGGAGATAAAATATTAATTTTATTGAACGTTTCAATTTCTAGCAGAAAAGTTACGATTGAAAAGCTGTAAGCGTCAAAAATCGTGAAATAGCCTAGTTACAGCCCCTTCCCCCCCCCCCGATAATTTCACTATTCTGACCATAAAGCATTTTAGGGGGTGGGCCGTAGCTTTGCCAGGGCTGTTTATCGGCAGTTTATGATATTATTTTTTTAAGTGTCATAGTCAGAGACCCGATTCGATCGTCTGTACTGTTGTCTTGAAGGCCAGGGCACTGTCCACTCAGCTGTGCTTACTCGCTATGCTGGCTCGCATTTCGTCGTGAGACTTGGTTTATTTATTTCTTTATTTATTTTTGTTCTCGTGTCAGGCGTTTGTCCTGGTTGTCAAAGGGTTAAGCATAATAACCCCAATGTAGTGGCAGGTAAAGTGCCGAAAACGAAATATTTCAAACAGTGTTTTTGTGTTGAATCCAGTTTATGCAGTATAGGGGATAAACTTGGGTAGAATGGGTCTATCTTGGAGTATGCAAGCCCGATGTTGTCCCCCTACATTCTCAAAGATATTGATCTCATTGAGTCAGTACAGAGGCGTTTCACCAAAAGGCTGCCGGGCATGCATAACGTGAATTATTCCCAACATTTTAGAATTTTCAAAATCGATTCCTAGGTCTGACTTTGTCGGTTAAAGGCTGACCTCGTCATAGTATTCAAGGCTGTTCATTGCCTTCTTGGGGTTGCCCTAACGTGTTTTGATTTTTCTACTGAGTGTACGACACGGGGCCACAGCCTCAAACTGGTTACACCACCAGCCATGTTAAATTGTCGAGGACATTTCTTCGCTGTAAGGGTGGTCCCTGCATGGAATTCCCTAAAAAACTATACTGTCACTGAAGGGTCTATTGGTATTTTCAGACGTTTGTTAAATTTAGAGGATTTGACACCTTTTTTACATTGACAGACTTACTAAAACCTTACTTTTGTTTTGTTTTCACGCACTGTAACTTGATAGAATTTGTATTAAACTTTTACTTAATTAGGCTGGCGGTAAGCGATACCAATCATTCCATGAAATTAGGCTGGCAGTAAGCGAT
>JAHWFP010139996.1:126587-212714 GCA_023313725.1 Lithobius niger | reverse complement strand
TTCAAGGAGTTTGCCTCTGAATAGGTCAGTCGAGTCGTGGATCGGCATTAAGCGTAATTGGCCTAGGACTTCCTTTGGTGTGTTGGCAGCATACTGAAGCACAGCGTCCCTCCGTCTGAAGACCATGTTAAGAAGCAAACGCAAATTCCATGTGAAACAATCTTTGTGGAATGAACAAGCTCTCTTCATCAAATTCCGATAGTCTTCGATCAAGGGATGGTCCGCAAGCTCCGGTTTTTCAGCAATCAAGTGCGTTATGGCCATCCCAGAATATGACATGGGTACCGAAATAGAAGAAGGGGTCTTCAAAGTCGAATCAGCCTCCATTGTTTGGTACGCGGGAATGTACTCGGCAGCTTCGAAGGTTTCAAACCGACGCTTGTTAGGAGCACCCCTTCAGTAGACCGGAAAAAATGCTTCTTGGGTTTCGGGTCATGAGGGGGAAAAGGCTTTGAAACTGAAATTGACTTTTCATGCTTGCGAGTCAAACTTTCTTGGTTCAAGCGCTGACGAAATGCAATGGCAGATTGAGGCATATGAAGCGGAGCTACACGCTCTCCCCCAGAGTTTGCAAGAGTGTCCAATAGGGGATCGTCCGTATTTACTTCAGGGGGAACAAAATCTTTGAAGTACGCCTTCGAATCAGAGAGGCTACGAAACAGTGCAGCATGAAAAACGTCCCAGTGGACAAAATCCGGCCCTTCTTCAAAAATGTCGGTTTTTGAGCCTGCAGCCGGCGCCTTCCCCATAATTTTTTCATCCGAAAAATCATCAGTACCCGTGGGTGAGTCATATTCGTCCGGATATTCAGAGTCTGCACGCCCGAAACGGCGGGAATCAACAAAATCCACTTTCCTGCTTTTCGAAAATTCAAGGTCCGAATGAGACTGATCATGGGGGCGTTCACAGCCGGGATGCTGGGATTCAATAAAATCATAATGCCGAGATTTGTGATGCAGCTCCGGGATGTAGTCCCGTTGTCGAATGGGCGAAGCCAAATGGCGTTTAGAAGAAGCGCTCGATCTATGCAAAGTTTTGTAACCAACATGTGGTTTTATTGATGCATGGTGCATAACTGAAGACCCATTGATATTCACCGAAGCACTACACAGGCGTTTTGATGAACAGTTTAATGTAATTTCAGAATCGTCCTTCAATGCCTTGGTGGGAGATTTACTAGCATGGCGTTTGGACGTATTGTTAGCGTCCGGGCGTTTGGGCGTATCACAGGCAGTTGGGCGTTTATGCTTATTGGCGTTTTGTGAGCCAACAACTTTGTGCCCTAAGAGATCCCTAGAATGGCGTTTGGGATGATCACAATGCGTGCAATCGTCCTTCAAGATTCCATTTGTTCCTTTCATGGATAGAATCTGACATTTTGGTGACTTCGGCAATATTTTTCCACGTTTTTAAACGATCGATCTCCGATTGCAGCGACGCAATCGTATTTTGCAACGCCGAAATTGGGTCTCTTTTTTCTTGGGTGTCACCATTATCCGTGGAAATTCCCGACTCCTTCTGCGTCTTTCTCGACAAGGAGATGAACGGGTTGGGCAAGATCTAGTATCACATGAAGGCTTGTGTGTTTTAGACCTTTCAGGAGCTTTTTTATTTTCAACCACTGCTCCGCCCGGTTACAAAACTTCGTCCCGAACTTGTCCGCTTGAATTGAAACCATTGCCACATCAGACTCTTTGCCATGCTTTTTAATTTTATCCGCCACATCATTATTTACCTTATTTTCTTTCTTCGTCGACTTCTTGATTTTAGAAACATCGTCCGTCTTCTCGGCGCACGGAGCTTGACATTCGGCTGTATGAGAGCGCCATTTTGTGTATCGTCGGCAACGACCTTGACCTTGGGAACGCTAAGCTGAAAATGCGGGGTTTGCTCAACAGATGGCACCGCTGACAGAGGCAAAGAAGCCGCACCTTTCAACTCCAATAAATTTATGATGCGGTTTTCAAATGCATCAAAGTGTTTATCGACATTAGAATTAACTTCGACAGTTACCGTCGATCGCATAATGTCCATTTGAACGTTCATATCAGCTTTAGTTGCTTTTCTCACCTCAGAAATAACCATTTGTAAATTACTCTCTCATAGCGGCGTGTCATCGCCGAACGGGAACGAGTCCAACGGAGAAATAACTACCTCGGTTTCCATGGCAACGGCTGGGGCAACCAGCTGAGTAGGAGGATTCCCTAAATGACTAGCGATCGTGTCATCAGACAGGAAAACTAAAGGCGCGTTCACATCAGTACTCAGGGCTTGTAACCGAACATCGAGAGGTGTTTTAATCACCGACGCACTAAAATTGGAAGCCGCCGAACCACTTCGACGCCCCTCACTCAACTTACGTAAGTCTGTCTTCCTCCAACACTTTAAAATCTTCTTTACTGACGGCGAGTCGTGTAGTTCACAAACTTCGCACTTTAAATCTTGAAAATTACAATTCCTGCAATTCCTACACGCAGGATGCAAGTCGATCGGAGTTTTCTTGCAGGTACAAATCGGAAACACTTTCCCGGAGGTAAGCAACTCGCTCAACTTTACTGCGTCTGCCATCTTGGCGTTTTAAAAGGCGTTTTGTCGTATTTTATTCGAACAATAGCAAACCGAGCAGCCGTGTGTTCAGCACGGATACCCGAAGTGAAGTGATCTACCAAACACTAACATTGTTATAAAAAAAGACGCCTTGCGCGATCCTAGCGGAGGATTAGCTAAACTAATCAACTGAGATTTAAATGGATGAGTTTTAAATCTGTGTCGGGCATTTTAAATAGCAAATCAGGTGATTTAAGCACACACTGATGGTTAGTATTTTGCAGATAGTAAGAAACATCTGTACGAGACCAAAGGAAAGTTTGTTGAGTTAGGCTATCCACCCGGGTGCCTAAACCGAATGATTAGTCGAGCAGTAGGCATGAAGAAAGCTGGAGTATGGAAGGCAGACCACCGCCCCAAAAGTAAGGATAAGGAAGAAGGACCAAGAGTGGCAGTTACGTATATGGAAGGCGTCACAAAGTTCAAGGTGTGCTTAGAAAAAATGGTTTTACATCGTACATCAAGAACGCAAAGGGCCTGAAGGATCACCTGATGAAAAAGCATGCTTATCCTGATGCCATAACAAGAAAAAGAAGTGAAGCCAGTGAGCAAGAAGATGAAGCCCTGAAGCACATAAAAAACACCTGTGAAAGCGTTTACCGAGTTCCATGTGGGGATTGTGATGCCGTTTATGTGGGAGACAAGAAAAGGTATACGTACGAGAGTCAAGCAGCACATGGCAGACACCAGGAATGAAGTTGTAACGAATGGCATAGCAGTCCACCACAAGGAAACAAGACACCAAATCAACTGGGAAGGCACTGTGACACTCCTCAAGTCCAACTCTAACAATGATGTGCATCTGAGAAGCCTAGAATCCCTGGCTATTCAACACCACAGCCTAGAGAAGGCTGTGCTGATGAATATCCAGTGACCGTCAAACCCAAACATTCAGTTCCTGCTGAGAGGAGAGTTTAATAAGTTTCTGCGGGAAAAGTGGTGAACTGGCCTGCAAGTTTCGGAGGCTATGGCCTCGCGCCGCATTCCAATGAACGATAGCAGCAGACAAATGAAAGCAGACGAACGTTCACGACGAAGTAAGCGGTGATGTGGTAGCCTGATGAAGACAGTCGTTCTGAGCCCCTCCAACTCAAGAAAACCTGACTGTCGAAAATTTGCAAGGATATTGGAACGGTAAATATCCTTTACTTTGAAATTTAAGCGTACAAAACGTAAACACGAAGAGGTATGTTCAGTGTCGAATCAGCTTCCATGGTTTGGAATAACGGAATATACTCTGCAGCTTCAAATGTTTCAAAGCGGCGCTTGGTTGGTGCACCCTTTCCCGTTGACGAAAAGAAAAGTTTTTTTGAGTTCAAGATCATGGGGAGGTAAGGGTTTTGAAAGTGAAACGGGCCTGCCGTATTTCGTGTTAACGTTTCTTGATGTCTAAGCTGTCGAAAGGCTACGACCGATTGAGTCATGTGAAAGGGAGCGCTTTTTTCTCCACTATAGTTGGCAAGTGCGTCCATTGGGTGGTCGTTGAGATTTACTTTCAGCAGAATAAAGTCTTCACAGTATTGCTTTGAATGACGAAGACTGCGAAAAAGTGCACCGTGAAAGACATCCTAATGCACAAAGTCAACATTGGTGCTTCATAAAATCGTGCTTGGAGCTAGTCCTCTTCATTTAAAGATTCTTCAAAACTCGAGCTTGAGTCAAAGTCATTAGGATAATCAGAGTCGTATCGTCCGAAACGACAGGGATCACTAAATTCCACTTTGCAAGTTTTAGCGTTATCATGTCTTGAGTGACGATGATCGTGCGATCTATTTCTTTCCAATGTTTCGATTCGAAGAAAGCATCTTAACGTGATTTTCTGATGAGATTTGGGAATATATTCCCGGTTCCTTTCAGGTGAAACAGAACGACGACAAGAAGGTTGAGCGTTTGTGCACTTAAAGCATCTAGACATTTTTGTAAACTTGTTTTGGGGTGCTTCAGGAGAAACTATGGTAAGGCGTTTGGGTGAAACTGCGTTTTGGTGTTTTGGTGAAACGAAGTTATAGCGTTTGGATGTAACGGCATTTTCGTGTTTTAGCAATTTGACGTTTTGTCGATGTGGAGAGTCGATAATACGCTTAGAAGAGGAATGAGAAAGACGTAATGGCGATTTGTGAGATTTTGTTTTATTATCATTCTTTCAATTTTATTTCTCCCTTTTTTAGTCGATTGAGTTCGCGTTGAAGGGATAAAACTGTATTCTGTAAAACAGAATATGGATCTATTTCTTTTAAGAGTTTCGCCATTATTCGTGATTTTTCCCATCTCTTTTTTTGTCTTTTATTGATTAAGAGAAGTTTGGGATTGGGATAAATCACGAAGGTTTTTGTGATTTAACTACATTTCTGACGTTTGTTACGACAGCTTTGCCCGGTTTACAAGACTAAAGCTCATTCTTGTCCGTTTGAATTGGTAACTTTCGCCCTTCTCATGAATTTTCGCTTTTCATTTTCTTTTTTAATTATATTTACGTTTGTATATTTTTCTTTCGACTTTTTAATCTTCGAAGCGTCGTCAAGTTTTCTTGAAGTTCGCAGTGTCATTATCAATGGAGGGCAAACCACAGTGCTCTGGCGTATTGGCGAATTGTCACTTTCCTTGACCTTGAAAACGCTTGGCGTTTGATGCGTGGTTGGCTCAACAGACTGTGCCATGATCAAGTTGGACGTTCACATCGGCCTTAGTGGCTTTTATTTCAGAAATCACCATTTGCAAATTGCTTTCCGGAAGCAGCGTGTTGTTACCCAACAGGAAAGAGTCGGAGGGAGAAATTACGTCGGCCATCAAAATCTCCTTTGTTACGGTTGCCAAAGGCAGGAGATTTCCCAAATGTTGTGTGATCGTTTCATCCGACAAAAATACGATTGGCCCATTAACATCTTTGCGAAGAGCCTGACGGCGTATATATCAAGTGGTGTTTTGATAGTAGACGTGCACTAAATCACTGTGGCTGAACCAGGAGCGTAAAACCATATTAAAAGATTTTGTATTATGTAGCTCACAAATCTCACACAGTACGTTGAGAAAACTACAGTCTGTACAGTTTCTACGGGCTGGATGCAGATCCTGAGGTGTCTTTTTGCACATGCAAACCGGAAAAATATTGCCTGAAGCGATAAGCGCATAAAGTTTAATTGCATCCACCATTTTGGTGGCGTTTGGGAGTGTTTGCGAATAGCCAATAAAAATAGCATAACGAGAGTGGCCGTGTGTTGACGGCACGGGTGCCCGAAATAGTGAAAATGCCGGGCGCTATACCAATGATATATGGAAAGCACCATGAGCGATCCTAGCGGAGGATTAGCTAAACTAATCACATTGAGATTAAACTGTGTCGGTATTAAATAGCCAAATCAGGTGATTTAAGCACATATGAAGGTAAGTATTTTGCAGATAGTAAAAAATGTGTAGTCAACTTTCTACATTAACACCAATTTGCGATACTGCTACCAGGATAACCTGGCAAGTTTCTTCAGCATATCAAGTTTTTTGGGGGTTTGAGTCACGTAAGCTCAGCTCAGCACTAAAAAAAAGTTCTTGGTATAGCCTTGCTAACTAGTGACAGCCGGAATTTGCCGTAAGTGGCATATTAAACGACCGTGGGTTTATGCAGTTAATTTCAAAAAAATCTGGTGACGATGTTAAATTAAACATACTACTTTTCTAACCTACTTCTGTCCAGAGTGTGTGTTTATTCCATTAAGGAAAAGTGGGTGATTAGGCGTATGTGATCATTTGCGTATGTGGTATCGATTGAGGCTAGTGAAAATGCAATGGCTAAGTCCCACACAGGGTCAAACGGTCGGGGCTCAAAAACTGGCCGTGTAGGCCTTTATTCTCATTTATTCACATTTAATTTATTAGATCGTCCCTCCTCCAATTCAACATCATTCACAGTTGTAACCAACTTCTAACCACACACCTTCGTAACATCCAACACGATTAACATTTAGGAACTCCAATGCCTTGATGCCATAACTTTCTGGAAGTTTGTGTAGGTAACTCTCTTGGAAAATTATGCTAACTTCACACCAACTTTCGGAACTTTTGTCTTTTATACAGGGTGGTGCAAAAGTCTGGAAAAGCCTGCTGCTGTACCAAATCTACTTAAAAGAACCATAAAAATATACATATATATACTATGGGTCGGGGACACGTAGTGATGGTAGTTGACCTTGGAATGGTCCTTCATGATCATCACGATGTTAACTTTTGAACTGGACTTCGTAAAATAGTGATCTAAATTATTAAGTTGTAGAGAACTGTAAGCCAATGCCAAAGCAGAAAAAAAAAACGAAAATCAGGGTAGGAGTCTTCCCTCAGACATGTTAATCTTATTAACTTCACTACGTGTCTTCAGGGTGTCCGGCGGAGAAGCTGCCATACCAAACGAATGTATCGCAGCAGTACGGATACAGAAAGATCTTTATGATTTATCGAAAATCATAACCAGATAAAAGATGACCAGTTCGGATTCCTCCCTGGAAGATCTGCTATTCATCATCTTCTATTGGATTTGAATCATTGGTCAAACATTATCGATCACAAAATTGGTACAGATATACCCTTTTTCGATTTCCGCAAAGCCTTCGAGTTGGTGATTCACTCTAAATTATTATTTAAATTGGACTTATTAGGTTTTTCAAGGGGATTGTTGATTTGGCTAAATGCCGTCATCACAAATCGTTCACAGCACGCGATGATATCCGGGATCAAGCTTAGCAACTCAAAGGTGTTCAGTGGGGTTCCACAGGGGTCAGTTTTGGGTCCTTTGCCATTTGTACTGTATATTAATGTCCTAAAATGTTCAAATTCCTCGGCAATTCAGTCGAAGTTAGCGGATGATCTCGGCTTGCACGCACCAACTGTCTCCTCTAAGGATGCTGTCTCATTGCAGGAATGTATTGACGAGGAGGTAGTTTGGTCGGAAACATGGCAATTGCCATTGGCTACAGGCAATTGTATGCGTCTGCATGTGGGAAATTCGCCCACGTTAATTGACTACAGGATTGGTAATGATTCTTTAGATCCGATTGGTTCGGTGAGGGGTTTGGGGATCTTCTTTAAGTCTGACCTCAAATCTTCGCTTCACTGCTGCCACATAATGTGCGAATTGTCGTGCAGCTATTGTTCGCCGCTACTTTATGTCTGGGAACATGAAAACATTGCTGTGGGCGTATAAAGTTTATGTTTGTCCGAAGGAGTTTGGAAGTCAGGTCTGGTCGCCTCATCTTTTAAAGGATGTGGACAAGGCCTAATCTGTACAAATGGTCTGTATTCTTTGCCCTGTAAGTAATGTCTTGCATGGCTCGATTAAGATTTTCTGGAACACCGTAGACCAAAGACTGATTTAATCTTAATCTACGTAATTCTTCATCGTCTTCTACTGGTCAAACTTCCTTTTTTCGAACTTCAAACTTTTATAAGACTAGAGGGCATAACCTCAAGCTTGTTCGTCAGTGTTGTCGTCTTAATACCAGAAAATATTTTTTCTTATGTCGTATTGTGTTAGTTTGGAATGCCGATCCCAAAGTGGTTGTTTCTGCCACGCAGGAGGGGGGGGGGGGGGTATCCGAGATTGTCGTCGGGGAACAGCCGGAAGACGAAATCTATACATGACAACATAAAATTCGTAAAATTTCGGGGGAAAGAGGTCAAGATACAGTTGCCGTTTTGTTTGCCAGTAGTCCTACTGTTGCTACCTCATCACCTCCATAATATTTAAAAGCTGTCTTAGTTAATGCAGAAAGGTTAACTAAATATGTATGAAGCTAAACTTGTTAAGGATTCTAGCTTGAATTCATGATATAACGCCATGATTAAACAGACATCTTAGTTATGAGACGTTTGGGATGCCAACGCCTTACCAGTTATCTCTAAAAGGAGAAGGTCCGATTTTAAACGCACAACGCCGTCAAGAGTCTCGGCCTCCCAATCAAGAGGTCGCAAACTCAACTTCAGCGTCTAACCAATACAGAACTAAAAAAAATTCAGTGTCTTCACAAATGGCCGTATACCTTTGAGGTCCGGCTGTGTGTTCTTGCTATAGTTATAGCTGAAACGTCAGCTAAATTTGTACAAAAAAAGCTTTCCTTCCAAGTTTTCGTCAGTTGAAGTCTGATAACAATTAATTCCATAAAAACCGAGCAAAGAATTAAAATTTGCTGGCGGTTTAATTTGCTAGTAGCTCTTTTCCTCTTAGCTCATTGCCACCGTGATTTAAAACTAATTCTCAGTTAATTCAGGAATGTCATTGAATCTTCCGCCACTTGAAAAGTAAGCAACAATACTTTTCAAACCTAAATTATAAGTGTTTGTTAACGGTTTTTTTTTATTTAAAGTTACCAGTTAATTTAATTTGTACATAAAATATATATAAAAAAAAAACCAGAATTTTGGTCACAATTAGGTTTTTACGACCTCTCATGCTAAAGAATTTTTACGAAAAACATCCAAAATTTGCTTCACAATGTGGTGCAAACGTGTCTCGGGAAGCCGAAAATAGGCCCTCAAATAACGTAAAATGTGTCGGCTTCCGGGGCTCTGCCCCGGACCCCACTGAGGGAACTTACAGCGCTCCCCCAGACCTCCAAGCTGGTTTCGCCGAACCCCTGGTAAAGTGGATCATATTTCAATAAAAAAAATGTTCATTTATTTTTGCCCCCCCCCCTTCGAGGAATCATTGCCCCCCCCTACCTGGAGTTGGCTGGCGCCACTACTGCTGCCACGTCGTTAGAGGGGTATAACCGTGGGTTGAACAAGATTAATCTTCGCCAGCATTTGTGGTGGCCTATGTACTATATCCAATAATGGGTTTGTATTTTACAGCTTGCTTTTTGTTTTCTTTTAATAATTTTATTTACAGGGAGGCTGGGCGTAAGTGGTGGGTGTCCCCACCTGTCCTGTATCAGGTCAGCAAATTGGTTTCCTGAAGCATGCATATGTTCTGTTACATATGGGCGACCTCGAGTGGAAGGGGAGGAGCCAGACAGATTTAATGGCTTTAGGCAATGTTTTATTTAAAGCAAAGGGAAATAACGTTTTATTATCAGTCGTGTTATACATGTATTGGTGGAAGGGGAATATTCGGCCAATGAATGCTTCATGTTCACTTCCTCCATGACATGCAGTCAACCTTTCCATTCTCCCCCCTCCCAATGTGTAACTGAACGAATGCGTGCTTCAGGAAACCAATTTACAATTTTGAGGAAAGCACAGCACACGTCTGTGGATAAGAAACAAGTTCTCTTTCTGTATCCCGTACTGCAGCAATACTTTCGTTTTGTATGGAAGCCTCTTCGCCGCACATCCTGAAGACATGCAGTGAAGCTAATAAGACTAACATGTCTGAAGGATAACTCCTACCCTAACGGTCCGATTTTCATTCTGTTTTCTGCTTTGGTATTGGCTTACACTTCTCCACAACTTTTTATTTTACACCACTATTCCACGTCTAGTTCAAAAGTTAACTTCGTGATAACCTTGAAGGACCATTCCAAGGTCATTTAAGCTAACATCACTCAGTACATGTCCCCCGAGCCATAGTATATGCATGTATATCTTCATGGTTATATCTGGAACAGCAGTAGGCTTTTCCGGACTTTTGCACCAGCCTGCATAAATGAAACTAATGAATGTACAGATGAACCGGCTCAATTTTCTCTACTTACCAGAGAATTTTGAAGTTGAGGGGATGGGGACCAGAAAACTTATCATCGCACAGGGCCAGATTAGATCCTATAGCCGCTGAAGGCGCATGGTAAGTCTCTTACACTACCCTGGCGGGCACAAACTGGCAATGATTTTGTTAAGGTCCCCTTCCAAGTCACTGACTAGATCAGCCCCCTCAGGCAGCGAGACTGAGCTATGCTACCACTCAGCCAAGATACCAACAATGAAAACGCATACGTACAGGAGTTTTCGATCATGAATCGAGTTGGATAAAAAGTAGATTTTGTTGAATTTATGAAGCTTTCAGTTAATTTTGTAGCAGAAATATGGCATTTAAGGGGTGGGCTTTAATTAGCTATTTCACGATTTTGACCTTACAGCATGGGGGGGGGGGGAGCGGTTGTGTAAGCTTCGCTTGGCATTTAATACATGGTTTTTTTGTATTTGTATTCTACTGTAAGGTATATGTTTATTGGAGCAAACTGTTTATGAGAAAAAAAAGGGTAAATTTGAGATTTATGGTACACAGAACATTTCAGAAAATACTAAATACGAAAAGTGGGCACAACTAATCGGACAAAGAGAACTTTATAACTTCAAAAAATTAAATGTATAAGGTGAATAAAAGAACTTCTAGAAATAACACACTACTTATTTTCAAAATAAGATAAATTCAGAATGGGGCCATTTTACAAAATACCATTAAACAATTTACTATGAACTGATAGATTTTCAGTTACCTTCAACTGAACGTTCATAGTTTTGTTTCATGCGCTTAGAGAAATCGCACAGAAATAGTTTACGTAAGCTTACTTCGACTATCCGCATCACTACACGGAAAAGCCTTGAAGTAGAAAACTTCTTCTTCAACTGGGACATCGGCATCACCCGTTTCATCCCAATCTTCTGTGTGATTCTGCAATTTTATTACATAATGTGTTGAAATATAACGGAGATTAAAAATAAAGGGGTTTGATGCAAAATATTTCATAACTAAAAGACAAAGTAGATAAAATGGTGTTTTATTTTTGTCACTGTTTTAGTAGTTTTTCAGATCGTTGCGGCCAACGCTGAAATAGGTAAGAATTTCTGAAAAAAAGGGTAGAGGAAGGGATTAACCAAAGAGCCAGTAGATCGCAGATTAAGTGCTGCAATGTATTGTACATCTTGCCTGTATCAAGTGTACTTTGTGTCTATTATCCGTCAACACTACATCACATGATAATCCTAATAAAGAACTAGAGCATCGTAACTTCAGTGGCACTAATTATAACCTAACTGCTAGTGTTGGTTCTAATTACTTTACTTATTTAATCAATGTAATGAGTATACATTACAATTGCGACACACATTACTTTAAAAGTCTTACATGTTAACTAACTGAAATTGTAGGCAATCATTTAATAAGATTTGAACTTACCGTTTTTATAGAGTTGGTAGAATGCCTGGAGAATACCTTAACTCCAGTATCACCAGTCTGGACCAAGTATTCCTTTCTACATTTACAGATCACATCAGTGTTGTTGGACTTGAGGTTAACTCGGCTGACAGTAAGTGGGTAAAATCTTCATGTTTACAACGGTACTGTACGTATTTTTGGTAAATCTTCATTGAATATGCAGGAATAGTGCTCAAATGCTTCACTTAAATGTATTGGCGTTCGTCAAAAGTTTAGTGCTTCAAGTTTGTTGTTTACCATTAAATGTTTTAACTAGAGTGAGCAGCCAGTTATCATAATTAAAGTGCTACAGTTATGTTGTTAAATCAATGCACTTGAGTGTCAAATTAGCAGTGCTAAAGCTAACAAGTTTTGAAGCTTTAGTCAAAACATCAACCCATGTAAATGTTAAAAACCAGTTAAATGCTTTAAAATTGTTGTATCTACAAAACACTATCTATTCTAGGTTCACTGATAATCTAAGATTTACTGAAGGTTTACCTGTATTATTGCATTGAAAGCTATTGCATTAAAATTGGTATAGCCTAATTTAATTAATTAAAATAATTATTTTGGGTTAGGAAGGTCAATGTGGTTGGGACCTAGTTCATATGCTCTTTTTATTACATCGCACAACCATTTTCCCAATTTAAAGGGGGTCACGCCCAGAGGTAAGACCTTTCCTGTTTTTGTATCGATGTGTAGAAAAAGTAGTGTTGGGGGAACCAACCTTTCAGAGTGAGATTCACGTGAAGCGTGACCACTTGTTTTTTTTTTTTCAAATAGAAAAGTAGGGCGTGGATGGGGGATTGAAGGCACTCTTCTTCCTCAGGGTTCACTATTGGCCCTAGGGCTTTAATGGTGATGGGTTTTGCCTTTCTGTCAGGTTTCGAGTTCTTACCCCTTAAGTGTGCGTGGAATGTGAACTGTTCCCCGTGTCCAATCCCTGGAACGGTTAAGGTGCTTGTCTTCCTGGAGAAGGCTGCAAGCTCGCTATGGCAAGCCGCTGATGCCAGGGCCATCAGTAAAACTGTCTTCTGTGTCATGTAAAGAACTGAAGCTGTCTGGAGAGGCTCACATGGAGGAAGAGACAGGCTTTACAAAAATTAGGGGAAGGTTCCACTTGGGGAAGTTTCGAGTGCGACGCCTTTAATTCTTGAATGCTACTATGAGCCTGAAGATCTTGCAGTTAACCACCTCATTACCCCCTACCTACGCTATTTAAGAAGGAGTTCATCGCTTAACGGTAGCCTTTGATGGCCGTCGGCGCCAAGTCCTTTGGAGAACAGATCTTCGAGGAAGGCCGAGAGATCCTTGCTGCTGGGGTTGCAGGGGTCGAGACTTCGGGTGGAACACCACCCAAACCACTTTTTCCATCTAGTCTCAGAGATTTCAACCGTTAATTGTGTGTACTCCTTGAGGAGTCGTCTTGAGACAGACGCACAAAACCCCGCAGATGTCAACTTCCTCGTCAAAGTCTCCACCCTTGAAGATAAAGAATAGAAGGATTCTTGTGCTTTATCTTCCCCTTGCCTTGTGTAGGCGTTCTGTCACAGGCAGTGCTGCCGGCCAGAAGAGTGAATGGGGGGGAAAACATATGCAAAGATCCCTGCCCAGGGAATGGAGAGTGCATCTGTCGCCCGTGATGCAGGATCCGAGAATGGGGAGACAAAGTTCTGCAGCTGGCTGTTGAAGCGCGTAGCAAAGAGGTTCACGAATGGCGTGTCCCACAAGTCGAATAGAGCTCTGCACACTGAAAGATCTAGTTTCTGTTCTGTGGCTGGCCTCCATTCCCTGTGACAGTTTGTCCGTCCAGACATTCAGATTTCCCGCTATGTATCGAGGGATGATCGTCAATGATCGAGAAGAGCAGTTCTGGAATAGCAGAGACGTTTCTTGGATCAGGAGCCTGGAGTGGGTTCCGCCTCCCCTTTTGACATAGGCAACTGTGGTGGTATTGTCGCCCATGATCCCGATCGTCTTTCCTTGGTGGTTCAGGAAAAGTTCCTCTAACACAAGGTGTACGGCACGTAATTGCACAATGTTTATATGTAGCGTCCTCTTCTCCGTCCTGTCCCTTTCACTTCTTTGCCTTCTAGATGGGCTCCCCACACCATTGACGATGCGTCGGAAAACAGGAGGGTATCCGATGTGGGCTCGTGGACTGATGCTCCTACCTCAACTATTCATTTTTCCTGCGTTAGCAATGCTGGTTTCGAGTGTACGCGGGAGAAGTCAACATCCGCGGGGCCGCTCGCTGCTTTTTGAGGGGGTCGCAGGGTTTTTTTCGACCAGGTTCTTCAGGTCTCTCCACCAGTTTACTATTTCCTCAGGGATTGCATAGGGGAATCCAGTCCCTCCAGCTGGTCTGTGTCGTTCACTCTTCCTTCCAGAACCAATGCAACAGTTTTGTTTTCCAATGTCCTAGGGGGATTAGCTTTGCTATCGGTTCCTATGACTGACGCAAGTTGACGGGCTGTAAACGTTTTTATTGACAGTAGCAAGACCAGTTCAGGTCTTATTTCCTCTATCCTCTCCTGCAACGCGCGTACAATGCTGTTGTGGAGATCGAAATGGGCTCCCAGGAATGTGAACACTTGCTGTGGTGAAAAGCTTAACTTCACGTAGTTTACTCCGAGTCCCAAACTTTTGAAGAGATTGAGGCAATGTTGTAATTGAAGGAGGAGCACGCAACTTGAAAAGTTGCGAAAAAGCCAATAGTCCAATCATGCATGCGCCCGTATGTTTTGGAGGTGACGATTGCTGATGATGGGATATGTTCACGTCATGAAAATGTGGGATGCTGTTGACAAGTCGAATGAAAGGTTCTCTTTTACTGGGAACCTGAAAAAGTGGAACACCGACAGGTGGGGCGGAACGTGAAGGTAGGCATCTTAGAGGTCGCTAGAAATGGCAAACTTGTCCCTTCAAAGCGCCTCCGATTGATCCTATCGTCTCCACCTTGAAATGCTCTTGGTGAACATGGGTGGTTGAGCTTTCTGAGGATGAATATAAGCATGGTGCTCCTCCCTTCTTCGGAACTCAAACCTGTCCCAGAAATTTTGAGACAGACCATTGCCGTCACACTCAACTTCCGCGATACAAATGCCGCCTGTACCACACAATCCAGCTGATTTCTACGCTGCTCTAGGCTACGGACCATGGCATTTAGCGTCTGGGACGTCGTCCCATCCCAACTCTTGATAATTCACGTACGACATGGTCACCACATTATCCGAAAGGATTCGTACGACCCGCCCCATGACCAGGTCTCCAAATACGTCTAGCGCTTTTAGCATAGCCAATAATTCCCTCGCATTTATATGCAAGGCAGCCTCCCTGGGCTGCCACCGTCCCTGCCCTCGCAAAGCCCCTGTGGCTGCTCTCCAGCCCATGTCCGAAGCGTCCGTTGTCATCACTACTGCGGCCTCCACCGAGACCCAGGTTTTTTCTACCAGCGGGCGACTCAGAGTCGTCGCTCGCCAGCTCAAATCCGAGCAATCCTAGTTATTTTTTATGGGTTTTTTTTGCTTATTTGAGGATCATAATACCAAGTATAAGCCATGTAAATAGGCCTAACCGAAGTGCAATTTAATTATCTTTCATTTAGTCCTACTCCCATCTTTGTAGGTGCCTTAGTTCCAGAGGAGTGTGAGATACAAATACGCACGCACACACGCAATTTTGTATTTAGAATTTAAATTTTGTAGAGTGTTTGCGCAATGTAATTTAATTTAAAGCTAAACGAGTATTCTATATTGCATTTTAAATATCCGTAAATCAACTCCAACAGCCTTTCCAACCGTTTACTGCACATGCTTTATTCTTGAGCGTCGCCCCAATCCATTGTGCAGCATGTTCTGAAAACTTTGACGCTTCCACGAAAAAAAATCTGTCAACAACCGTTGACATCACGTATTATGTGATAGTTGCTGATTGTTGCAAACAGTCGTTTTTGATTAATTTGGGACATTTGGGACCTAAATTTGAATTTAAGAAAACGCCTACAGAAATACGGAGAAATTTCCTTTCTTACAAACCCTTTCTCTTTCTCTTTTGACGCCACTATTCGAAAGGAGTAGAAGGGGTACACATATAAATAAACTAAAATTCTAGGGCCCGAACCCGGTTAATTTTAATTTTTATTGCCAACCAAAAATATAAATTACCTTTTTTATATCAGTTTCCCCCTTTTGAGCACTTAGTTCCCCTAGAAGATTGAGAGGTGTCTTCCCTGCCGGGCTCGTACAGGTATAGAGCATGCACGGGCTTGGGCCAGCTTATATAAGCTCTGCGCAGCAGCCTGTTAGCATCATTTCTCCACATTCCAGAACCTAGTCCATGGAGGGAAGGCTGGGTGGGACTTAAGGTAATGTATATTTTCGGTTAGGCAATAAACACTAAAATTAACCAGGTTCGGGCCCTAGAATTTCAGTCTTTTTATAGCCGACGAAAATATAAATTACCTTTTTTGTAGTAGACTTTGTTACCTAAGAGGAGGGCTAGGTTCAAGTCTCATGCAGTACGAGCCGGCGCCCCCAGGAAAATCTTTTTCCTCGGTGAAGACACTCCTGATCCCTCAACCAATTTCACCTTTTTGTAAAATGCGGAGGCGGATCGACGGAAACGCCATGATTGTTTTTAAGAGACCGTCGTGTCACGCATAGGTGAGGTTGGGAAATGCGGTTGCTCAATTTCCTGTAAACAATAGTTTTTTTTTTGGTCAAAATTACTGAAGAATTCTGAAGCGTAAAGCCACACCTTTGGCTTTTGCTCGACATGGGGAGCAAGGCAGATCACCGGACGCTGTGGGCTTGTGGGGGTTGATCCCTGAAACACTGGAATAAAGGTTGGTGCGTTATCAAACTGCCAAACCGAATAATTGGTGATATGAGAGAAAAGAAGTGATGCCGCTGCCTCCTTCCCAAGCGAGACGGAGGAGCGGGTAGTAGGATCGAGAGTTTCGTTTGTTGGGATGACGCAATACAGAGGAGCGTACTTTGCTGGAATAGAGGTATTGGCAGTATTGTCCGTGGAGATGGTGGGATCGAGAAACTGGTGGTTTGAACTGTAGGAGTTTTCACTGGGCTAGTAAGAACGGGAGGATCGTCTGCTGGAGTAAAGGACATACGGAGCTGCAGATGAAGGGTCCCATGTTGGCGAAGGTAAAGGTGATGCGGCAGCTTAATGAAGATCATGTAATGATGACGACTGTTGTGGCGTTACTGGAGGTTGCCTAGTAGGTGAGCGGATCGTCGCCGAAGAAGGTGCGTTATGGAGGCGGCGTGTGCGTGAGTGGGCACAATAATAAGCACGCCAAGGTGGTGACGAGGGTATCGGAGAGACCCAAGCGTTGTGTGCTTTTAAAAAAGCATAATTGACTTGCATGGAATAATATCGGTGATTAACGAGTTCAAGTACATTTGCGTAAGCTTCATTAGCGGCTCGGAGATGTGTGTTTTCCGCTAGCAGAACCTCTGAGGATGCGGCTGCCTCTTAGAGCGGGAAGTTCTGACAACGATGATCGTAAAGAAGCGAATTCCTTCGCAAAGTTTTCCGTGATAGAATGGACAAACTTGATATTAGGGATCGACCGGATACCGTTTTGCCGGATCCGGGTCGGTTCCGGATAATTTGATGCCAGTGTCTACGTGCCGGATCCGGGACGGTACCAGATACCGGGTAATTCACACACAAAAACAAAATAAAGTTGTTTTTTTTTCTCTTATAAGTTGCAGCTATGGTGTTAATTTTCGCTTTGTTTCACATTACTTTCTTACATTAAACACTTAGAAGTCTTACGCTATTAAGAGTACCAGTATAGTATAATTGCATGTAGGCTACGGAAATGTTTTGCAATGTTGCCAAACTCTGCAAATTTAAAAAAAAAAATTCAAACCAAGCACTCATTAGGTTAATCAATCAAAAAACATTTTTCTAGTTGAAGGATTTCTCAATGATTACCCTACTGCTTCATTTCGAAAGATAATTTGCAAAATTTTGCAATAGTTGTGAAACCAGTAAGTATGCAGTCTATGCATTTATTTTACAATAAATTTATTGAATTTTGATTACATTAAAAAAAATCAAAATCAAGACATGTCTTTTACTTACAGCTTTTTTAAGTTGGTTTCTTTCCTTTTTTTTGTTTTCATTCTTTTTTAAATTGCTTTCGTTCCGTTTTGTATTGCGTACAGTATAACAAAGACCGAAAGCAAAATAAGAGCCAAAAAAAAAAAACAGGAACGAAACCAACAAAAAAAAAAGCTGTATTTATTTTATGAACAAAACTGTCTCGACTCTTGCAACATGGAAGTCATCTTTGGTTTATCATGCTTTTATTTCTTGCTAGTGTTTGATGCTGTCATTAAACCGTCTTACTTTTCGAATTTAATCTCTTGGCGTCCAAACCACGATTTATCGTTACTTCAAAACCGTTTCTAAAACTCCCGACGCACCCTGGATTTGAAAGTCCCGTTTGGAAAGAGAAACCGCCATTGCATACTACAAAGGTGTAATTTCGACTGAATTAGGTACTTTGGCATGCGTATTTAGGGTTTATTTTATTTAATATCATCTTTTAATTACCTCAACTGTTGTTTTTGTTGGTCGTGTCGTCAAAATTGATATGAAATTGCTTTTGTTTGCTAAAACTAGCCCCCGGTTCAAGAAGTCGTAACATAACAACGCAACGAACGGCGGCCATCTTGGTCACGTTGGAAAGCTGGGATTCCCCGATTGGTACGTGTATAGTAGCACGTGATCACTCATCGCGGCGGGGGCCAGTTACAAGTGACGTCACGCGAAGCGAGTCAAGGTCACAGCCATTGAAGCTAGCAGGTGCGTGTCTCTTGGCGGATAGCCGACTGGGAGTGGGAGCGCGATTGCGGCCGTAAATGTATTGCCTTCAACGATAGTGAATATAAATTAGGAAATAAAACAACTTTAAACTACTTCTAAGGTATTAAAAACTTTAAAAAAAAAGATGTCGGAAGCCGTAAACAATGCTGTAATGAAAGAATAACCAGAGGAACGTTACCATTTCAAGGTCTCCCATGTACTGCAACGGAAGGTGAATATTTTCGTAAACCGGATTTACGTAGTCAAACTTACACTTCTTTTTTTAAAGTTATGAAAACCTAATACGATTGTTCCAAGTATATTTTTGTGCAATAATTTACACTATAATTATTACGTCTGCAATTTTTTATGCCCGTAGATCGCTCAGTTATTTTGCTAAGATTTATTTTACTGAGGCAAGCAACATGTTTACGGTGACAATGTTTTGGTTGTGTCGCAACCGGTATCCGGCTCAATATAATAGCCGGATCCGGATCTCACCGGATACCACATTATCCGGCGCCGGATCTGGATATATCCGGCCTCAGTCGATCCCTACTTGATATTAAAGTCTAGGTTCTCAGCATTCCGTGCGGAAAGGTGCAGGCCACGTACGCGTGCTTCACGGAGGACCGTTGCCGCAGGAAAAGGTACCAATCCGGAAGGTGAAATGAGAGTCTGCGAAGAATGGGCGGAAGGAGAAGGCGGAATCGGCGGAATCGGCGAACTCGCATGTTGGGTTGGTAGGTTAGTGTTGCTAGAAGGATCGGGAAGCGAAGGGACCGCACGTTTCTCCTTAGGAACCTTCTGTGACAGAACGTAATGTTTTGGCGGTGCAAAGGGGGTTCGAGCCATCTTAAGACTGGCGACGTGCTTGCTACGGCAGGAATGGCATCAGTAGCTGGTAAGCGTATGTTTTTGTGTGGATGAGAAGGGTCGATTGATGAAGCAACACGCTTTGAAGTCTTCTTATCGGCTGTGACAGGTTTATTTTGAGCATGTGGATCTGTAAGATCGTCATGAGGAGTGGCCACGGCCCGTTGACGGCTAGCACGGATCACTCGTTGTCTTTAGAGTTTAGAGATGCCGTCGTTCGCGGATTAGGATCCATTTCGAAGGAGAAATTGAAACACAAATACGACATCGTTTAGAAGTACCATTGCAAATCCTGTGATGCTGACAACACGGATGAGGATTGAAATGCGTGTTGTTGCCTGCAAAGCCTAAACAACGACACGGCTTAGGTATCGGCGCATTTGGAGACAAACGTTGTTGATCAGGGAGTGGGTCCTCTGATGAAGATGAATCAGACGTGATGGGTGAGAGATGAATCGAGTAACGGTTGCCTGGGTGCGGGAATTTCAAACGCATAGGAAGTGAAGTGCTGGTTCTCGGTGTCGGACAGGTTATTTAAGTATGGAATAAACAGAAGGGGGTCTTCTTCTAAGGGGTACAGATGCTCAACTACCGAATCCCATCAGCGTGTTAAACCACATATAATTGTAGACATTCTGAATGCTAGCTAAATATTTTGCAATGGATTCATCTGCTTGCATTTTCATCAGAATAAACTCCTTCCCAAGATAGCAGATGCGTGCACGGGACTTGGCTTGAATCACGGCACTCAATGCTTCCCATGCATCTTTGGCGGTTGTGTTAAGCCCGGAAATCTTCAAATCAGCATTAATTCCTAATGCAATCTTTACTAACACCCTAGATTATCGCTGAAGCTGTATTGCCCTGTAGAACATGTACAAGATTCTTCCTCTTCTGGTGAGGGCTAACTTTATGATTCTTGCTGTCCACTAATCCTACAATCCATGTTCTTTCAAAACATCTTTACGTGTAAGAGCCATGACCGATAATTCATGTCATTTAACTTTGGGAATCTCAAAGTTAGTCCGCTTGACGTGTCATCTTTCATTCATTATGATTGTGTTTGCCTAAATACATGCACAAGTGTTGCACGTAATTCACATTTGCATTACCTTTCTCTCGTGTGTGTGTAGATTAGTAGTTGTGGCACAAAGTCTCTACAATACACACTAAAGGTATTTTTCCCCGTGTGTTTACTCAAACTATGTTGTGTGCTGCATAAAACCTAAAAGGCTGGGTCACATTCATCGCAATAAAAAGTTTTCTCCCTGGAGTGTCTGATCATTCAGTGCTGTGTGCCTGCATTACTTACGTAGGCTTTCCCACAATTCTCCAGATGTGTCTGTACATTTAGTGTGGTGTACCCATAGAACACTTAAGTGATCTACCATACTCGCTACAGTGAAATGGTTTCTTCCAGTGTGCGCAACAAGCATTAATACACTCTACCACAGTCCATACGCTTTAGTGGTTTCTTACTAGCTTGTCGCCACATACAACATAAACACTCTAGTTATCTTACTAGTTACTTCACACTTGCGACACAAATTTCTCATTAAATGTCTATATGCCCAATTCCTTGCACATATATTGCACGCAGCAAGTTCACTGCATTAGTATGGGTTATCCACGATAATCAAAGTTACAGTCACTCACCTGACAACAAACAAGCACGGAGTCTCCAATCGTGCTTAGTAATTGCCCCAAAACTCTTGCCACATTCTCTGCCGGAAATATACTGGTCTCTGCAGGCATTTACGCATTACAGCATTCTTTACAGTCATGAGGTTTCTGTCTCGTGTATTGCGTTTACTACTGCGTGACTGGGAGTGTTCTCTGGGAGGAGCCATGCTGGGACCACAACCCTGTTGTTTGCCTGTGTTTATAATATGGTTATTGGTGGGTACCGAGTCCTTAACCCTGTCATTTTCTTTGGGCCACCAACTTAAGCTATAACCCACGACTTTAGCTTGGCAAAGTAGAATTCACAGAACGCTACAGCATATTTATAACCCACGAGTTAAAACAAAATACTGCACTGGCTTGAATATAAGGCAAATTGCCATTTTTGGCTCATAAATTCAATAAAAATAAACAAGCACGATTAAAAGTAGGATAACTTTCACCAAGATTCAGCTAGCGCCTCTATTACCAGTATATCTGGTATAGCATACTTCAGCCAATGCCAATACAGAATAGCATTTTTCATCATAATAGGTTTTTTTTTTTTTAATTTGTGGACTCCGTAACAATTTTTAAGGTCCAATTTTGGTTACATTTTAGTTTTTGATAATTCAAAAATTATTTGAGCTACCGATTTCTCATCAGCATCAATGGATAGCTCTCAAAAAGACGATTCGAATAGTGTGCTCAAACTTCAAACTCAAGAGTTATGGATTTGGTAGCCTTGCCATTGGGATTCGAGTCCGACATTTTTTTTTTAAATGCTTCCGACTCGGTAAGAAGTTCCAATAAGGTGAGCAGACCAAATTTTGGGAAGGTTTTGTCTCCGGGTCCAACCTGTGTCCGCGTTGTTGGTAACCTGTCGTAAAACCGCAATTTATTGGTGACCAAAATAATGTCCCAATAATATTGACCACTTTCTTTTCCATTTTATTGGGCATTTGGAAATTCAAGTAAAACAGTAGTAATGAAGCTTGCATTGTGTGGCTTGGCAAAACACACGTTGTAAGATAAATTACGAATTATGGAGGTGACTGGTGTGAATAGCAAAAATCCCGTTCTTTTCTACGGAAAATAACGTAAAACACGGTAGCTATCTGTGAATGCAGTCTGTTTCACGGAGGCGATATTTTTTTTAAGTTAGGCCTAAAAACCGCTAAAATAAAATCACCGTTTTTCTTCGGAAAATAAAGTCACTACAATTATTGCAGTGGTGAAAGATTACAAAAGCATTTCGCGACGAATTTATTTGTAAAGGTTAAAATGGTGAAGGTGCACATTTTGACAACGAGTTGAAAGTTGAGATTCCCGTAGTGAGCTAACTAAGTACTCATTATTTAAGGTTTCAAAATACTAGTAAACTTGTAGTTTTGGCGACTGTTTAAAGAAACACAATATCCCAGACTGAAGTTGTGTAGATTTTGGCGAAACAAGGGCCCAAAATCGAAGAACGAACTTCAAAACCGAAAAAAAAAGAGGCAAATTTTTTTTTTTTTCAAATGTGTGCGAAATTGTGAGTCAAAGTAATGGCTGACAGTTACGCTGGTACCTCCTATTTCACGGCCGTTAGTAATGCGTAACTTGGACTTAAGTAACGCACAAAAAAGGTTGAAGACCCTAGAAAGTAGAAATACTGCCTTGGCCATGGAAAATGGGGAAGATTTTGATACATCTTGAGTGAACGATGGGCTCAAATTCGGAATGGATTTATCCAGATTCGAACTTGTCTCCACTAAGATTGCTTCGTCAAAATATTAGGAATGAGCAAAAGTCTGAGCTAGACTTCGCTTAATTCCACACTGGAGTAAATAAAAGACAGACGATTTGTGAGGTTAGTCCGGAAGGAATAAACTAATTTTTGCAAATAGGCGACTTGACTTGGATGCAAATTTTTTTTTTCTCCGTCTCGGCGCGGAAGGAAAAGAAGCAATGATGTGTCCAAGAAAAGTGGGTTTTTTTTTTTTATTCCGTGTGTTTCTGGAACCGGAAATGGTTGCTTGGAATACGGATGGGACGTACGGTGACAAATTATGCGAAAGAAAAGCAGATTCGTCATTGTTGGACTTTGGGGAAGTTTCTTCAAACTGAGCGAAGTTTGGAAACTTGGAGAAGTTCGGACTTTAGTTGTTTGGTGCAGGAGGACTGCATGTGTGGTGATGGAACAGCTTGGACTGTGTTTTTGGTGAAAGCTGCGATGTTCATTACGTCTTGACCGGAAGTGGCTGTGTTCGGATGCTCGTGTCAGAGCGAGTGGTGGCTGAGGGAGGACGCTCGGGTTGGAGTGAGTGATGGAGAACTATTCTTCGGTGAGTGAACCTGCAGCAGGGAGTGCATCAAAATGCTAGTCCGACAATGGAGGTATGTAAATGTACAACCGTCCTAGGAGGCATGGGCAGGTGGGCCTGCACGTACCCAGGAGCTAACTTGGACAAATCCGGGAATATGTTCTGCGTGTGTTGGTGGAAGAGTGTGAAAATTCCCATGTACAGTGTATATAGCTTTTGCGAGGTGTCGAGGAAACGTGTCATTCGGAAGGTGGAAGGGCAACCCTGGGGAAGACTTTTTCTTCGAATGCTGCAGGAAGGTGGAGAGCCGGTCTTGCCATGTAAAGACATCCTTCGAGAAGCGTCTCGGCAGACCGTGTTATTCGTCAACGGGTGGTAGACGTTGGGAGGGAATCCTGGTGTAGCATGGAAGCCATGTGGATGAGAGGTTTCTTCGTGTTGTTCCGTCGTTGGTGGTACGAGGGACACTTGTTATGTTTGGGTGAAGGACAATTGTTAAGTTTACGCGGATGGACTGTTATGTTTGGTTCTGCGTTGGTTATTGTTATTGAACACTTGTTATGTTTTGTTCTGCGGAGGAGGAGACATTGGTGGTGTTTTTTGTTGTTCATTAAGGGGGATAGGCTCCCTATAGGGTGGACAACAACAGGCGGCGGTGGGCTCGCAAGAGTCAGGGAGCATGTAAAATCGTAACTATAGTGCTGAGGAGATACTGAAGGCCTCCATGTCTAACGAAGGGCGAATGAACGTCCTACCGTGGTACCGTCTAGTCGGCGTTGTGTCGGGCTGCTGGATTATTGACCCGTTCTGGTAAGTGGCACAACATGATACGTTGATGACAGTCCACATCTAAGGGGTATCTTGAGGAACCAAGGGTTTACGGGTTCCTGGTACGAGGTATTCCCTGAACAGGCAAGGCTAGTGAAAACGGTCAAAGTTTGCATAAGGTCAGCGACAGGCCCATGCGGATCAGACCATCGGTTGCCCCTAACAGCAAGGTTAGATGGTGATCGCTATCGACTGGGTCACCAGCCGGTCGGCTCTCGTAGTCGGCTCAATGTACAGTCAGGCCTATGTAAACACGAATGCAGAGTGCATGTGTGAGCATAGCTTTCCGTGATCATAGTACCTTGAAAAGAGGAATGCGGGAAGCGGAGAGGTGTAGGATAAGGGAGGCACCCTGGAGCTCGCAGTGCGTTGTGAGGACGTCCTGGACTTACACGGAACGGTAACCAGCCTGGGTTGCGCCCTCTCGTGGGGAGGCCGAAGGTTACAAGTGGTTGGATGTTACTGTTATGTTTTAATTGTTAAAGTTTGATAGTTATTGTTAAGTTTTTGTAACTTCGTTAGAAAGGAAGTTGCAAAAGATTGTTGTTAGGGAAAGTCGTGAAACTATGTAATTAGGGCTTTTTCTTGAATAAATTGTTTTTCAATCCTGATGTTTAAACAACTTACAGGATAGTTAGGCAATGCATTGCGTATACTTGAGGACGATCTCTCCTTTGCCTAGGCAAACACTTAGGGGAGGGAAGATGTAACCGGCTTACATGATCGGCAGCATGCAACTCACGAAGCAAACACTTCGTAGTTCGACTTGCCTCAATCATGGTGGCCTGCTAGCCTTCCAATTACTGCAGACTCAGGAATTGGACAGCTGCCAGCCGCCAGGTGGATACACGGGTCCTCTGCAACCCAGTTGGAACCGGATCGAGCCTGTTAGCCAGTAGCCTCACGCAAGAGCCCATTGTTCTCCAGAGTATAAAAGAAGCCTGGAGTCGACGGCTCGAGGTAGTTAGTGTGTGGGATCTGACTGAAAGGTTGGATCCCTGACTACGAGGTGCAGCAGAAGGATAAATTCTGCCGAAAGCCTAATATTAAACGCTATGTGCATAGTCCCATAGCTATGCAGTAAGGAGTGAATTAGGATCGGCATTGTGCCTTGTGACTAATCGTCCACTTCCTTAGAGACCTTACATATTTGTACACTTGAACTATTCACTAACATAGTTTGTCAGGACCATATTGTGTCAGCCCCCTTCAAAAGGCACAACAAGTAAGAAAAAAGTTCTGAAGATACCACAATCCGAGGTCATTTTCCCCAGTAGGGTCGTGGTCAACTGAGCTTCAAGCTAGACGTGGGTACCAAAAATGTTGGCCGAACTGAGACTCTCTTGGAGTCCGAGCATAACAATCATCTACACCACGAGCTAAGGCTGTTTGCCGTGATGTCATCGTGAGTCAGCCACCAACGAACGAGAATAGCGGCTCTTTGATCGTATGAGTGGACTAGCCCAATCACGTGATGCGTGTGTCACAAACAGCCTTGGCACGTGGCATAGGTATGTTCACAACACCACACTGGATGTGCTTTGATAAAAGACTGAATTGTGAATTTATGGCTTTTATTGTACAAAATATGATCGTGTAAAGATTCCAAGACGATGTTGCATTGATAAAGCAACTAGCTGCACACCGTTTATTGGCTGAATCATTGAAGCTATGAAAAACATGAATAGAACATTTTTTTGTAGAACACTTCATGCTCTATACATATTTTCATGCCCCAGCAACCGTTACCGAGATATATTGAAAAATCTATATTGGGCGCCACGTTTCCAAGAGTTGGCGTTCGCTGAACACGGACAGCTGAGGACTTTTAGTATGTTTAACCTAAGAACATTACGAACATCTGTGCCAAAAATTATCTTATGAATTATTCCGCGATTCGACCTAAACTTGGAATAAACTTTCCAATTGATTGGGCTAATAATACAGCAGTTTGGGGTATCCCTGGTGGTATTTCTTGTGATTATATTTGCCTATAATAGCTTTTTCTTTATTCCGAATAAAGAAATTAATTCTGAATTTTCACTGTAAACTGCAGCACCTGGAAATGGTAATGACGTCGTAATCACTCGTGTCACGCGGCGACAAAATCAAAGCCACAGACATGTGATGAATCGAATCCCACGAACCTGGCAGACATTTTCCAGCCAAGGCACTTCCCACAAATTTCCTTCTTTTACCTTTTCCCTTAAAACTGGCAAATTTCCCTAAAAATCGGAATTTTTCTCTCTTGTGGAAACGTATGCTGCCTATGCCGCCATCGAATACTATGCCAGTCGAGAATGCGAGTAGGTGGGAGGGTGGAAGGAAGCATGTGAGGAGGGAGTTTCAGCTAACCCTTTAAATAACAGGAAAATCGCTTTGACCATTATCCCAATATCCCACACAAGGCCATGGAATCCATTTTGAAATTGATTTTGCTAAAATACTTGCTAGAACACAGTCTGATCAGTGAGGACCACAGGTTTTTAACCAGGCAGATCAACTGCTTGCATGCATTGATTTATGGATCAGTGCTTTGGACGCTGGTATATCTACAGTAGGGATGTGCGATACTCAAAATATTTGAGCCGAGCGGAGTATGCAATGTGTACGCCGACTCTGCTCATCGTTTGCATCCATACTCTGAAAACCCTAATTTGGTAAAAATTCAATAACTTCGCCAATTTTTTACCGTTTACGACGTTCAAACATACTAAATTCATCGTGTTTTAGGTAGTGTAAGTGTAGTGTAAGTGTCCTATTCTAAAAACTGGAAACCTAGTTGTGCACGTTGCCCACACAGTCCGTTAAGTAGCACCTTAGTTGTACTTATACTAAGTTACTAACACATAAAAAAGACACTTGCCAAATAAGTGTGGTCACCAAATACTCTAACTCGACTCGATACTAGATCCTTCTATTGCAAACTCGGCATTCGATCAGTGATACATTCAAATTTGATTTACAAACTTAAAACAGTTGGGAATAACTGGTGACCCGTTGAAGTGAATTTCAGCTTTGCTAAGGGGCAGATCATAGTGCGTGCTAGTCGGTTCATGGGCCATACTTGCCATTTATGTGATGATCTGCACTGTAATCCTTCAACTATCCACTAGTTCAAATTTGTCGACGACTCAGCTCACAGGGTGTGCACGGACCTGGGGAAGTGCACAGGGGGACAAGACACAGGCCTCCACAGTTTCACGATGCCCACACTGACGATTTGGGAGAAATCACCCTTTGAAGGGGCTCCCGTAACACTCGCAAAAGTTGGGTGTGCATATGGTTGACGGAGTATCACAGTTATTGTCACTGAGTGATGCCATTGATTATGTTTCAGAGTGGACGGATTGGTAGTTGCCGCTCTCAATTAGCAAGTGCCGAGCTTTCCATACCAGTCACCTAAACTTTTCTCCCCACTACTGTCTTAAAAACCAACTACTCCCTGAAGTTTTTGAAATTAATGACTTGGGGGTGTGCTTTACCAGTAGTCTAAAGCCGTCCACCCATTGCAACTTGATTTCACTACAACCTTTTGAATACTGGCAATTGTTGAACGTCGTTTCACTTCTGGTAATGTGAAAACAAAAGTATGGGGTTTTAAAGTATTTGTGAGGCCACTCCTGGAGTATGCGTGCCCGGTTTGGTGTTGTCCACTCCTGGGAAATATCAATAGGGTTTAATCGGTCAACGCAATTTACCAAAAAAATTCCTGGCACACGGAACCTCATACGACATGCGATTAACTCACGTGGGGATTTTTAACTCATTGGGGGGGGGGTTGAGTCCCAGGAGTTGTGTAGGCTTCGAGCTGATCTTCTCTTGACGTTCAAGATTGTCCGGCATTTTCTTCCACAGGCCCATGCCATTTTTTGACATTTGCCATTACTTAGTAACTAGCGGCCACTCACTCAAATTGGCTGCCCAAGTGGGGAGGTTGGATTGTTGACTATGATGTTTTACTTTGGGTATAATCCATCCATGGAACTCTGTCCGAGGAGGCAGTACAGGACACGTTCTGTCGACCATTTTGAGTTTTCGTTGAGTTTTTGTTGAGTTCTTGAAGAGGCCTGAAATTTGTTGGCTGGGTTTAACCTTTTTAAACTTAACGACTGACTAGTATAAGTGGTTCACCTCATCTAGATCCCTACCACTCTTTATTTAAATTTACTTATTACATTCTTTCACTTATTACATTCTTTCATTTTTATTATTTTCATTCTTTACACATATTTGCCTATAACAACTTTTTTTTTTGCAAACTGCACTAGGATGTGCAATTTGATCCAATCATAGTCATCATCAACAAGTGAACTTTTTCACTTCTTGATGGCTCTTTAATGAAAAAAAATAAAAAAATTGAATAATAATAAAAAACTATTGAAGAGGCGAGCAAAGGAATTTATCCACATATAAACATAAATGACGATGGAAAAAGAAGGAAGAAAGTAGATATTGGATCGTATAGATTTCGTGGAAAGATGGGCCACTGCAACACAGAAAAGAGGACTCTAATGGACGTTTTTGAGTGATGTTCTCTCCAAGATTCGGAATACTAGGAGGGTGTTTATCGATGCAGTTTACATTGGTGAGACGAGAAAGGGCGTCTGCACAAGGGTTAAACAGCAATATGGATGACACACATAATGAAGTAAATGAAAACAGCATCGCCACCCACCACATGGAGTCAAAGCATAAAATCGAATGGAAAAGAACTACCAAGTTGCTTAAATCTAATGTCCCTTTCGATAAACACCTTCGTGGTCTAGAATCAATGGCAATCCAACAGCACGTAAGAAATAACAACACTCATGAACACACAAGGCCCCTCAAAACCGGGAATCCGTTTTCTCCTGAGAGAAGAATTTGCCGAGCTGCTATCCATTTGTTGGAACAACAACGTGCCCAACAAATACGAGAGGCCGTGCCAGCCGCGAGTGCGAATGCTAAGTTCAAAAAGTGTTTCCGATGTCGTAGGTAAAAGTTTTAGTAATCATAGTGCCTGATGAAGACAGACGTGTGGCCAGTCTTTCGAAAATTTGCAGAATATGGTATTTGTATTCTGAAATTGTGCGTAATAATTCCCTGAATTTTCGAAATTTTAAAATGAACTTTCAGAGTAAAAATCGCTATCGTATTTTCAAAACATTTTAATCCTGTTTAAAATTAGTTTTTACTATCCTAAAATACTTACCTTCAGTATGTGCTTAAATCACCTGATTTGCTATTTTAAATGCCCGACAAGAGTTCTAAAACTCTCAAAAACTATTGTTGCACATGGCAACAATAGTCAGCGATCGCCCAGCAAACACATTTTATGGAGATGTGCCAAAACTGCACATATGCGTGATAAGTCAATGAAGACAGTTGATTAAGCATAAATGAACTGTGTCACTGCTACTGTCATTATCCGTTTTGGTTACACAACCAATCGTAGTGCAGACCCTGCACGACAATTTGTGGCCTAACAAATGCCAATACGAAAACCACTATTACTTCGAACACGGTAAAAAGCTCTTCCACTGCAATTAACGTTTGTGCACTCTTTTACTGGCATACTAGGCCTATTACCCAGCTGTGTCAATTAATCACAACAATTACCATACCGTGAGTGTATGGTTAGCTGTCTCATAGGTAAACCAATAGAATTTTCAGAAAACCGATGCTTTCCATCAACGAGCCAAAATATTAATTACTTGGGTTGCAGTCATATCACCAGCCAGGAGTGTTTAAATTTTTGCCTGTCGGTACAAAGCACAGCTATCTTAAATATTCAATCTTTTATATAACCAGTAAGACAACAAACCATGCATCAATCCATGCTAATCAACTCTCTAGCTCTTGTTATCTCCTTAAGGGTTAGCCTGTTGGCATGCTTAGAACTAAAAACGGTAAAGCAAAAGAATGCCTATCATAAAGCAAATATAAATTCCATTATTTACCGTTTGTTTTACTAACAGCTGGTCACACTGGTTTCTTTGGCCTTTGCTCCACGAAAGTGAACCCGGTTGATCCTCCTTCCCGTTCGGATCCTGTAATTTACCAGTGGAAGTTGCTTTATTGGAGTTCACACAACTTGTCACTTTTGAAAATAAAACAGGCAGGTCTCCGTCACAAGACTCCTGTGACGAACTGCTTCCGCTGCTCGCGGCAGTTCGGAGGGCATGACGCCGAATTACCGTTCGCTGTGGTGGAGGCGAATCTTCGCCAATCAGAGTTCGGTCACTGTCCGTTAAACTGCTGTCCTCTGACTGGTCGCTGTGGACACCACTGCCATTGCCGTGACACCCAGGAGCGTTATCACATTCGCTGTCGCCAAGTCCCTCATCATCAACGTCATACGTATGTGAACGGGGCGAGTCATCATTGTGACTCGGTGACGAGTAGGAGGAAGTCCCTAGAGGAGGTGCGTCACCACTTCCTCTTATGGCATCATTTGATGCATGCCAAGAAGAGGATTTGGCTTCTGCTGGTGAAGACAGATCACCACAGGGAGGGATACCTAACCTCTCCAGAATTTCTAAATGAAACAGAAAAAAATAACCAATGAATTACAAAATACAGTTGGATAACATTACAACAATAATAAATAATCAATCAATTTTCACGCACTACTAAAACAGTCAAGTTTACTCCTGTAAACTGGCACATTTTCAAAGCCTACTACTAGTCATCTTCTTTAGGCTTAAGTCTAGACTTGCTTCCACACTAACACTCGTCCATCAACGACAACGTCCATCAACGTTAGTGTGGGTGACTTAAGAATGACGAAGGCGACTAGTACTAGTCATCAAAAATTCTCCAGTTTACAGTTCACAAGAGAAACCATGACTGTTTTGGTAGTGAGTGAACTGATTGCAAGTACGATTTCACAAAACCAAAGTAGCCTAATTGTTGATTTTTATAATTACAACAATAGGTCTAGTTGCACAAAATTCTACTGCATCAACCGCCTGCTGTTAATATTTCTAATTTTGTACACCGTTCTATTGCAAAAATAAGAAAAGGATTACGCCGCTGGTCACTTTATTAACTTGACTGTCCTCGATACAAAGAGGCACCCTTCCCCGCTAACACAGTTCTATGACCGATCTATCAATGGTTTCAGCTTACAAATAACAGCAATCGTAAGGCCACGAAAAAAAAAAACACAAGTTAGTTCTCAGGCCCTGCTTGATGGTCAATTTGCACCTGGTCATCGCTTTTTATTTGCTAGCGCAAGCTAAATTTATTACTGTACAAGGAAAAGCAGTGCTAAAAAGAGAAAAATACCAGGGCCACCTGGTTGATTTTTGTTTTTATTGCCTAATTTATGAAAGTATACATTACCAATTATTTATTTGCAAATCCTCCCTATTGGCGCTCCAATCACTAGAGATGAAAGTTGGCTTCCCTGCCGGGCTCGTAGCTCCATACTGCGCATGCGCGGGCGCAGGCCTCCCTATATAAAGTGTCCAAGGCAGATCGAGTTTCATCTTTCTTCCGCTCAGTAACAACCTTGGGAACCGAGAAGAGAGGCCGGGCGAGTCTATAGGTAACGTATATTTTCATATTAGGCAATAAAAACAAAAATCAACCAGGTGACCCTGGTATTTTTACCTTTTAATTGCCGATTACAATATCCATTACCTATTATTTATTTGAAATAACAGACTTTGTCAAAATCGATGGGCCCAAGGTTGACGAGTACCCGTGCTACGAGCCGGCAGACCAAAGGAACGTATCCTGGGATGACTGTCATCAGTGTCAGAAGGGAACATCGGGCCGGGTAACTAGGATCGGTGCAAGGGCGGGCCAGAGGTAGAGTGCACGGAATCTGGGAGACGGCTAGGACAAGGCCTGGTCCGCACAGGAACCACCCGCCGCGGAATGCAATCCGGCAATCGGAGTCTGGCCCGAGAAGTGCACAGAACTGAAGAATAACCTTAGGGATGGTCTGGCAAGAGATGGCAGGCATTCCCTTGGGCAAGAGGAAAGAGGTGCATGCATAACAGCGGAAACCTCAGTACCTGAATAGTCTTGAGTGGGAAGACTTGTAGGCTTGGTCGGCACTGATGGGAGACACTGATGCCAGGATAAATGAATGAAACAAATATGAACCGACGGGACTGGTGTGCAGGGTCGGAGACGCGGTTTAAGCATGTGGTGTAGAAGTAGGAACGGAAGACGTTATGAAAGTGAAGCATCCGAGCCGGGGAATACATCCGCCAAGTAGAAAAATGCAGACCCACGCATAGAGGGCCGGGAACAGCGTAAGAGATGTTGAATGACAACCCCTATGTAGTTCCATTTGTTGGGAAGGTCGGGCCTGACCAATGTGAGGTAAAGAAGTAAAGGCGAGGAACCGGGACCGTAAAGCATGAGGAACATAGGGTGACGTAGAACGTCGGTGAATTAGGCATGTAGAAGAAGAGTGCTGGCGCAAGAAGCTGAGGTCGGAACATACGGTCTGGGTGAACAAAAAGGTAGTTCGCAGTGGGCAGGAAACCGGTTCCTCAAGCCGAAGCAGGTCCGGCGTCGAAGAATGTGTACTTAGTTAATGGGAAACCCGAAATCCGAAAACCATACCCGTAGCTTATGTTGGCAAGAAAGACAAGGTAGCCGTCGAGCGAAGAAGGTGGAATGCTGTGTGATACCCGAGAACACAGGGACAAAGGAAGCAGCATCATCATACTGCTAGACGTCGCATGCAGGAAGCTGGCGATATCCATGTAACAGGACAGCCTCTGACCAGTTACAAACAACAGGGGAGTCAGTGACTCAAGATGAAGGCGCACGACTGGTCCAGGTTTAGGTAGCTGGGTCCATGAACATATGGGCTCATACGAGCTGACTAACCTGGTTTTAACTCGAAAAAATAGGATGTCAAAGAGATAGTGGCGATGGAAGACGCGTGGCGCGGTCCGAGCTCGCAGGGCAACCCGTGGTACGAACGGAAGGGAACCAGCTGGTTGTACGTCCTGAGTGGGTGAAGGATCAGTGGCGTAGCGACAAGGTGGCAAGGATGGAAGAATGCCAGCGGCCCCCAGTCTCCGGGGGCCACCGAAAAAAAAAATTATTTAGATTTAAAAAAAAGGCTCTTTTGCACAACACTAGTAATTTAATTTGAAATAAATTGTATTTTAAAAATAAATTTTGAGCCTCCCCGTCTGTCCATCCCCCTATCATTAAAAAAATATGGTGGCCCATAAAAAAAAGCACGAGCTGAAAAATGTCTCCGAAGTTAAAACTTTTTTTCTAATTTAAAAAAAAAGGAACCACGGTGCAAAAAAGTGGACCCTATTTTCACTATAACAAAAAAAAAAATTGGAAAAAAGTACGGACTTACAACTTTTTCAGCTCGTACATTTCTTTATGGGCCATCCTATATAATAAGAAGGGACTCCAAGGGCTAATTTGCCATCGGCTCCACCTAACGTAGCTACACTACTGTGAAGGATCTCAACCAGGGAAGACAGTAACCCAAAGACGGTTCGCAGGAAGAAAGGCACCGGGCCTGACCTCGGATCCTGGTTCGAATATGCGAGCTGCGGATGTTGCGTGTGGGAACAGAAAATGTACTGGTGCTTGGGTGTCCCGGGTGCAAGAACCGTTCCATACAATGGTGGATAGCGGAAGAAATCCATAGAAGATCCAAAGTACGGCCTCCGACTCTGATGCTTGATCCAGGAGCACTGGGTGCTAGGGTGCATGGGCGTACTTTTCAGAGTTAAACAACTGAAGACAACAGCAGGATATTTAAAGGTGTAGCAGAATATGGTTCACAGAAGGTGGTCTGGGTCCAGGTGCTGGGGTCTGGTTACCGAGGCTTGGTTTCAAGGGCGATCATCAATAGTAGAGATAACAAATGAGGGGAAGAGGAGCTTCCATAGGAAGCCAGGCGGACATACGATCGCGGTCCACGAAGGCTCCGGATCCAAATATCGGGACCCGGTCGCCTTAGCTTCAGGGGTCCGCCCCACGGGCACACCACCGTAGTAGGAAAGGCAGTTTGATGTGATCAGTAACGTTCTTGAAGGAGGCGGTGGGATGCCAGTAGCGGTCCACAAAAGGCCACGGTCCGGGCGACGAGTCCCGAACCCAATCCCCGCACGTCAAAGAAAAGAAAAACCGAAAAAAAAATTCAGTTGAAATGGGACTGGCCCAGAGCCCAAGTGAAGGTCTTCGTGGGGAATTGATGTATCTACAGCTTGATGTAAACAATAGTGTATTGAAGAAGGTAGGTGAGCAGCAGAAGCGCTCCTCAAAAGGTAACGGGCCTGGTGTTGGGTCCCGGACCTGTTCCCCATGATTTTGAGAAACTCTACTGGGTAATCGTGGAAAAATAATGGTCATTGAGAAAAGGGTTGGTTGGCAAGGAGGTACGCTTCTGTCCTAGCCTGCGCTCTCTCCCCCTCCCCCTTCTTCAGCAACCCGATGGCCAAAAACCGATCAGGTATGAAGCAGTGCGGAAGGTGACTGAGGGGAACCGGGGGAACCGTGTCAAGGCTCTTAATCAAGGAAAACAGAAACAGTGATCGACGAGATTATTGTTGACGGCCCATCCGGACCAAGAGACTCGACGAAAGTGATCGTAGAGTGAATCGTGGACCGACCCGAGTTTAGGGCCGTGGTGGTTAGTGAACGACAAGGCGCCCTGGCCACCGAAGTGCATGTCAGCATCCGAAGGCGTAATGCAATGGCAGGTTGGACAGGTTCCTCAGCCGAAGACAAGTCAATGAGAAAAGAAAAATGAAGCGATTACCGAACGGGACTAGCGACCCAGGATGTTAGGACGCAGGCCAGTAGGCCTACGGGTGTGATGGGTCCATGGGCCAATGGCCTGGACTTAGCTGAAATGAAATGACAAAGACATACTGGTGACGAAGCAGTAGGCCCGTAGCGCAGTCCGGAGCTTGCAAGGAAATAAGCGGTACTTCTGAAAAGGGGACCGATGCGAAAGATCAACTGGCTGTCATAGTTGCAAGCTATTGATCGGTTAAGGAATGTCCGAAAAGTGGGTCGAAGAGGAGCGCCCGGAAGGCTCGAAACGCAGTCCGGGTGTCGCAAGGCAAGAAGCTATATGCCTGGAAAGGCGGTCGTCTCAAAAGGAGACTGACTGGCCAGTGCGGCTGCAAAATCTGAGTGGGCGAAAGATCCCCGATGTAAGGGACAGTGAATCGACAACGGATTGTAGGGAAAAGGTATTGGGCTCAGCCTCAGGCCATGGCGCGGCCTTCGAGCCCTGGCTCCTTGCGAAGAGAATAGAAAAGGACAGGGAACAGCAGGCCGAAGGTAATGGAAGGCATTAGTTGAAAATAACTAAGGCTGTACCGAACCGAACATGGCCGAACAGACGGTGTTTGGTTCGGTTCGGTGTTCGGTCTTTCAAACGCAAAATACCAAACCGAACATATTTCCACTTCTAATCGACGGATTTTGATGTTTGAATACACCATTTTGAAGGTTTTTTCGCCAGCTTTCTGTTGGTCCAAACCACAAGTTCCTAGCTCTAACGGTTCAGAAGTTATAAGAGAAAATGTAAAAGTAGTGGAGATTTTTTTAAGTTTAAACAGATTTTCAACATCTATGGAAAATACCTACATATGTTAAGAAACTTGTGCTTTGATGAATCTCTGTGAACTGAGTTCTTCTACATTTTAGTTTAAGATAGATTGGTCTGGTACATTTTTGTTCAGTTCGGAAGTGTTCGGTGTTCGGCTTATTTAAGATTTGTTCGGTTTGATTCGGTTCGGCTGAAAAATTCTCGTTCGGTACAGCCTTAAAAATAACTGAAAGTAGGAAATGTTGAGTATTCGAGGGGGTCCCGACACGGGAGACAGAGAATCAAAAAGGGATAGTGAATAAGGAACCGGGCCCAGTTAAGGGCCTCGGGTCCCTTGTAAAGAAAGCAGAAAGACGGGATCAATGCTCAGGCGTCCGAGTGTAATGACTGCTTCAGACGATGTCGAGTGGCGGAACGTGAAAGAATACAAGCAGACAGCAGGATGTAATATACGAGGGCCTAGCCCGGGCCCGGGTGACGGTGTCTGGATCCCGATCCCCAGCCATCTGGTGCATAGGGGAACGTTGTAGTAGTGAAACGACTGGTAAAACTCAGCAACATCTCCAAGGAATCAGGCGGATAGCGGATCATGGTCCACCACAGACTTCGGGTCCGGGCATTGGAGCCCGGTCCACTGGCCCCGGGCGTCTGAACACACGGATGTAAATTCGTGGCAGGAATCATAACTGACGTGAACAGAAGCGTCGTCAAGAAGGCAGGCGGACCATAGTTGTGGTCCACCCAAAGGCCTCGGGTGGATGTTGGGTCCTGGACCTTACCCTCGGTGCCCATGCACAAGTGGAACCGAAAATTAGGGTCAAGGGGAATCAGGTCAAAACCCCATTGAAGCTCTTGTTCTGGGACTGATGTACTGACAGCAGGCCGCGGTTCATATAAAAGCTGCATGCCCCAATGCCCGGTCACAATTCATAGATGAGTAGAGCCAAAAAATGTCGCTTAAAAGGGGACTAGCCCTGAGCTCAAGAGAAGATTCTCTTCCGGAACCGATGTCCTTAACATAGCCTGTCCTTAACAACAGTATCATCAAGAAGGTGCGCAGAGAGCAGTTGTGGTCCACGAAAGGCAACGGGCTGGGCACCGAGTTCCGGTCCTAGTCCGTAGACGTCTGTGGGTAAGCAGAACCGAGAAGCCAGTTCAAAGGTGGCTGGGCGAGGGCCCAACCAACGGCCCTCTTCGGAAACCGACGTACCTACTGCTGACGAAAACAGCCGTGTCATCAAGAAGGTCGGCGGGCAGCAGATGCGGCCTACAAATGGCATTGGGCCGGGCGTCAATTCCCGGCCCCGGTCCGCAGGCGTCTGTGGAAAGGCAGAACCAAAAACTGGTTCAAGAGGGGATTGGGCCAAGACCAACCGGCGGCCCACGCGGACAGGTGTACCGATGCCAAGACGGTTCGCAAGCTTGTAGTGGATGGTAGAGGGAGAGCTCGGGAAGACGACCACACGCGGTGGTGCCTAGGAAGAAATTTGAAGCTCGATCTGCCTTGGAAGCTTTATATAGAGAGGCCTGCGCCCGCGCATGTGCGGTAGGGAGCTATGAGCCCGTCAGGGAGGCTTAGTTTCATCACTACGGATTGGAGCTCCAATAGGGAGGATTTGCAAATAAATAATAGGTAATGTAATTTTTATCGGCAATTATTTAGTCTAACTTTGTATTCAATTAATGGTAGCCTTGTCGATGTTAAGTAAGCCACTTGCAGTACTGTAAAAATTAAGATCTAACTGTTTGGTGCAGTTAAAAGCAAACTTGAGTTACTTCCAATAAAATAAAAAATAAAACAAAAAGCCTGGTGGCCTGGTTACTTTTGGAATGAAAATGCCTGAGAACCAAACGTATTTCTTTACACTGCCTAAAAACTCCAAAATACCAGTATTACATGGTTGATTTTGGTTTCTATTGCTTTATGAAAATAAACATTACCTTATTTTAGCATTCTCCTTCTCATAACGCTGTTTCAATAGAGAACAATCGAAGATTTCTTTCCGACCCGCTACCCTCTGTGCACGTTACTGCGTAATCTCCATCATTTAAAAGCCTGAGTGGAGCGGACCGTCTCATTTTTTCGTCCTCAATTGTGCCCAGATGGCGACAAGAGGGGAGTAGGGTGGGAAGAAGGTAATGTATATATTCATAAAACAATACCTGGTATTTTGGAGTTTCTAGTTGCCATGAAAATATCCATTACCTTATTTTAGCATTCCACAGTCCTCGTCAAAGGCGGCGGGCGCCATCTTGACCAGGCTCCCCAGGGTAGCGGTCCGACACCCACAGTTTATTTGTAAGGAGCCAGCAGGGGGGTTATACCATGCACCGGGTGGCAATGAATGGCCCCACATGGTATAGTCCGTCAGCGTGACGAGACATATCACGTAAGTAGTGTGAAGAAAAAACGGACGGATGTCACCAGGATGCTGCTTCCATAATGTCGGAAACTGGGACGTTGCTGTGGAGAGCCCAGAATGTAGAGATGGCACGTAGTTTAGGAGCTTTTATGCAGACACCTTGATCTGCACAACTGATGTCGAGGGCATCATAGGCTTGGACGATGACCGTTTTGATCCATGTAGCAATCATCCTGGAGGAAGTTTCGCCAGCTTTGGAAGTGAAGGGAATAAATAGTTGCGAACGATTCTGCCGAATGGCTCTGGATGCCTTTAGACAAAAGCGAAAGGATCGTACCAGACAAAGGGCTCGTTTTTGATCATCGCCGAGGATGTTAGTGAGGGGTTGAATAATGAAAGGCTTGAAGCGTTAGGAAGGTTTTTGTGTCTTGGCTCGGAAGGAGGCTCGTGGGGTGAGAGTAACGCCCGAGTTATCTCAAAAGAAACAGTCAGTTGTGGTGGCTGAAAGGGTTTGTAATTCACTGCAGTGGAGACAGGCTGCCATGGAGATGAGGAACAACGTTTTGCGGGTAAGGTAACTTAGAGGACAAGCGGAGAGCGGCTAGTAAGGGACGCCTAACAAAGCGTTGAGAACAATGGAGAGATCCCAATCTGGGAAGGTCTTGCATGCACGTGGTCGATCGATCATAAACGAACGCATCATGGAGGTGATGCGAAAATCATCTATAAGGTGGAAACAGCCGGCTGCATTAAAGACGGCATTGAGGGCGGAACGGTAAACCAGAATCGTGGAACCACGCAGTCCGTCATGGAAGAGGAAGTCTAGGAAGCGGAGAAATTAGGGAACAGATGGACTGATTGGATTTAACTTCGGTATTTACTGATTGGATTAACCAGTTGTGTAGAACACCAATAAAACCATCTGCGCCAGTGACTGTCGTAGATTTTGGAAGTGGAAGCCCGGACCAATCTGGAGGCGATGCGTAGGGCCTGGACTGGAGAAACTCCTGTCGCTTCAAGGAGTCGGACGATAGTAGCCACCCGTGTAGCCGCAGGGACAGCGGTTGACGCTGTCGAAGTGTCCCGTTGCGCCGAGTCTGTTGGTCAGGATAAAGAGGAAGGGATCGGGGGCAGGCTATGAGAAGATCGAGGAGAACAGGGAACCAAGCTGCAGCAGGCCAGCCCGGTGCCACAAGAAGGAATAGACCGGAGGTGACGGCAGTCTTCTGCAGTACTACTGGCAACAGTTTCGGATGTGGGAAGGCATATGCGTAGAGGTGGGTCTAATCTAGTGTTAGACCATGGATTGCCCAAGCCCGAGGATCCAGAATCGGGCTGACAAAGAGGGGAAGTCTGGCATTCCACCTCGTGGTGAAGAGGTCCAACATGGGAGTGCCCCAGATCCTGAACAAGGCGTTGCAGATTGCAAGTGCAGAGGCCATTCGCCGGTGGGTGGGGATCGGCCAGAAAGAGCGTCGGCTATGACGTTGCGAATCCCGGGAATGTGCAGGGGAAGCAGACGAGTTTGGAGAGATATGCAGAGGTAAAAGATACCTGATGGTATTCGTGGAGGGATCGAGAACAAGTTCCCCCTCCGCGTCGTAGACAGGCAATAGCAGTGGTGTCTTCGATATGGACTTGGACAACTTTCTTGGTAACAAGGTGTCGAAAGTGGCGGACGCTGTGAAGAACGGCTCGGAGCTCGAGCAGATTGATATGATTGGGGTTAGCTGGATCCCAGGTTCCTGATACTGTCATATTGCCAATGTGTGCGGAGTCCGTGAACAACTGAATGTCCGGGGTGGGCTCGTGGAGTGGTACGGCGTCTGTTAGGTGGGTGACATCCATCCACCAGTGTCGAGAAAGGGAAGTAAGGGCTGAGGAGTCGAGGGGGGCTGCGAGATCCCGATTGCGGGATCGCCCCGTTCGTCCGATCGGAAGTAGTGAAGGGACCGGGCCAGCCATTGGCCATAAGGGACCACATCGGCGAAGGAATGGATGGTACCGATGACGGAATCTAGGTCTCGAAGGGAGTAGCACGGTAGGCCGAGGTAGGCTCGGGCGTTGGCTAGGAAGGAGGAGATGCAGTCTACGGCATGACGGTGCCTTGATGGAGGTTGAAAAACATTCCCAGGAAGGTGAAATCTTTTGACTGGGAAAAAGTCGAGATATTGGGAGGTTGATGCCCCATCCAAGCGATGTTAAAAGAGACGTGACGGTACGTAGATTGGAAAGAAGGACTGTGTGATCCTGTTCCAGTAGTAACCAGTCGTCGAGGAAGGAATGTATACGAATGCCATGCTGGTAAAGATGGGCGAGGACCGGATGAAGGACGAGCATGAAGATACGCGGAGCCGCGTTTAGGCTGAACGGCAGACACCAGAACTCGTAGATGGCTCCTTTGTGAAGGAAGCGGAACAAATGTCGCACGGAAGCATGGAGAGGAACGTGAACATAAGCATCGGCAAGATTGAGTGATATTGTCCAATCGTTTGTTGCTGTAGAATCCCGGTAGTACTGGTGACGGGACGATCCGGACCGCACGTTTGGAAAGAAGATCATGTATTTTGGCGGAAAGGTTGAAGATGGGGGGGGGGGGGGAGATTCTAGGTCCCACGGCGGTGGGCCAACCGGTGGCGGGTGGATTCTCTTAGGTAGGAATCCTTTGGTTATGATGGATAGAACTACCGGATCGGTAGTGGTTGTTTCCCAGGTTTTCACAAGAAACTGTAAACGACCTCCCACAGGTTGTGGGAAGGGCACAATGTCAATACTTGGGGTGACTACGATTTCGTGGACCTGGGGAAGCGTAGCGTCATCGTCTATCTGGAGTAGCTGCCTTACCAGGGGATCGACGTCGTCCCCGTCCCTGGTTGTTTGAACGAAAGGGCGATGTAGACTTGGGAAGCGCGGCTGGATGCGAGTTATTTAGTTTTAATCCGGAGGGATCGTCCTTATATAAGTTTCGGAGTGTGAGTCTTTGGAGGAGCAAGGTCGCCTGCCATGCGGAGATCGAAAGGGCCGAGGTTTGCGGGAGACATACAAGGGAGGCGCAAGTTTAGGAATCAGTCCACGGAAGAGGGTGTCCGATTCGTGGATAGGGAGATCGCGGAGCGTGGAACGAGTGGAATCGTGAAGATTAGGGGAAGTGTTGAGAACAATTTCTCGGAGTAGGATTGTGGAGTTGAACAAAGCCTTGGTGAACCAGTTCATTGAGCAGTAAGTGGCGAAGCATGCCTTGGGGAATACTTGGTTGATAAGAAATGCTAGCTGTTTCGTGTCGGCTGGTGGGGGATCCGTGTTCAAATGTTCACACAAGGCATTAGCTACCGTGCTTAAGACGTCTGCTTGTGAAGCGGCTCTGAGATCAAGCCGCAAGAGATGGTCGTTGTCACGAAGTATAAACACTGGAACCACAGTTCGCCTTGGGAGGAACAAGGCGAAACCGAAATCCATCTTGGTTTCCGCGGTCAGGAATTTGGACTGAGGGTAGGTATCGAAATTACGTGGATTAGTGGTACCTTCCCCCCAAGGCCGAAAGAAGAACACTTCCTTTCCGGGCCTGGGAGGCGGAGTCTCGACGTCCAATTCCAAGGGGGAACCGTTACCAAGGAGTAAACCTCCAATCCGAATGAAGGTAATGAGCAATGTCGTGGATTGACCAGGAGCGGTGGCTTGTGTGGTGGTTAGTCTCGTAAGCCGAACCTAAGGCCCGTGGAAAGTCCTCGGTTCTTGCAGGACAGGCCGGAAACAGTCTGGGATAATGGTTTCCACTGTCTTGAATAGATCTGGAAGTGGGATATTGGCAGAGTCCGGTTCTCCTGGGAAGCCAGGATCTGGACCACCATGGTTTGGCGAGTGGTCGGAACGGTAGGAGGACTGGTCATCTTCTTCATGAGGGGAATGGTAATCCGCAGGCTGAGGCTCGGACAAGGCGAGTTGAAACGCCGGCAGAACCACTACAAGTACTGGATCGGATCTGCGAGAGGGACCAGGAATGGGTTCTCTGAGCCGCAGTCGTTTCGTGGTAGACGCAACCCAAGAGTCAGTATAGGCAGAAGAAGCCGAAGGATCGGAAGATGACTTGAAGGAGCGGGAAGATAGGTCTAGAGGGTGCAGGAGCGGTGAAGCAGCATCTTTGGCTGCAAGTTTGTGAGCCTTAGCTTGAAGTTTCAGTTTAGAGTAAAGATTCTTTACTCGTTGAAGTTCAGAGGAGAAAGACCTGGGGTCCGAGTACCGCGGAGGCTGTGCGCACGGGATTGGAGAGGTGGTAGCGGTGTTGCTAGGTGGAACCGCCGGGACTGTAACGGCAGAGAGATGTACCGGAGTGGTAGGGCGGAGCGCACTCTGGCTGGAGTCCAGGAGTACGATACTGTTCCCCGGATCAAGGGATTCCAAGGCAGGTACAGGTGAGGCAGGCGAGGGAACCATCGGTTCCCGAGGCGCGCCCTTTGCACGAGGCGAAACAGGAATCCAGAATCGAAGTCTTCGGTAACAGCACAACCTTGTTCGGATAAAGAGTAGAGAAGAAAAGATGAGAGGGTCCGATCCGCTCCGCTCATGCTTTTATATGATGGAGACTGCGCAGTAAGGTGCGCAGAGGGTAGCGTGTCGGAGAGAAATCTTCGATTGTTGTCTATTGAAACAGCATTATGAGAAGGGGAATGCTAAAATAAGGTAACTGATATTTTCATGGCAACTGGAAAGCTAATATTTACTCACACTTCAACTAAATACACAACCTCAAAATGTTGGTGCAAATTTTCGAAAATCAATCAATCACTGGTGTAATTGTGCTTGAACTTCGACTTTCTTCATCAGGCTTCTTGCAATGACGAGAGCTTTTTACTACTGCATTGGACGGTTTGTTGACATTCGTGTTTGAAATCTCCCTCGCCACCACTGATCTTTATATTCGTTTGTCTTCGCTGTCTGGATGGTTGCTTTCCAATGGATGTTTAGTTGGTTTTGCAACCTAGGATGCACGAGGTGGTGGATAAAGGGGCGTGATGGAGGCTGAATATCCACAAGCTTTACTCCTTAATTTTCCATATGGTTTATGGTAAGCGATTCCAGGGCCGTCAAATGATGGTAATTTTCGAGTTGGATTCTAACATGGTGGTCGCATAATTCCAGTTAATTTGGTGTGTGGACTCCAGGATGTGGTTCACGATTCCATTGGTGCTTTTGAGGGCCCTGGTGTCGGAAATGTGATCAAGTAAGCGGCAATCAATGCATCTTCATGTCTCTCCGACGTAGATCATACTACACTGTCCATATGGGACCTGGTAGATACCCCAGGGTATTTGGGGCATTCTGTCGCCTGCAGAGTTGATTTTCAGTGTGCTCAATTTGATTTGCTGGTTGTTGTGGTTTTTCTAACCCGGTTTTAACCCTGGTGTTATAGGCATGTGTGACTGCGGCAGCGGAGGTGTTGTCTATCATATTTTCACTTTCAGCATTCCCCAGCTAGTGCTGTTTCATTGGGTGCCACTTCTTTCATCCTCTCAAATGGGGGCCTACGTTTGGTTTTGAGCTTGATGCTGGTTTTGGCATAGCTGGAGAAATTATGCAATTTCAAAATTGTGTTGAGGTTTTCAGTGACTCCTTACATGTAGGTAAGGGCTATTTTGGCTGGTCCTTGCTTTGTTGTATTTTGGTTCTTTCCGGATTTTTGCTGAACCAGTGCGACTGCTTTTATTGCTGCATTGATAACTTTTCCTGCGTGGCCCAGTTTCAGGAACTTTGCTTTGGCATTTTGAAGGTGTGGCTCTGCTAATTTTCTACTGGTTGAAATTCGCACTAGCCTTCGCATTTCTTATTTCACAATCGAGTGGAGTTACGGTTTAGGGTGTCCCAAACTATACGGAATACTGTACCACGATCGGTCGCTGAAGGTTTTTTGAAAAGCTGGAAGGTCAGGCTGTTTCCTTCCTTTTTTACCAGCAAGTCGAGGAAGGGCAGAGTTCTGTTAACTTCTGCCTCATGTGTGAATTGTACTTCGCTTTTCCAGCTGTTGTGGACTGGGATAGGTCGCGTAGTCGCAATAGTGACCTGGCCTGTCCCCTCCTGTTTGGCCTGTGGCCTGGCCTGGCCCAGCTTTTTTAAATAAATCCGTTTAAAAACTAATTCAAAATGGTTAATGAAAATAAAAGATGGCTGCAATTCAAATATTCATTTAGAGATTACAATTACATTTGAAATAGCTCATTAGGAACAGACTTTATTTACGTAAAGCGGATTTATTAACTTCGTCCTTTTGCCAGTTTGGATACGAAGTCGACTAGTACTGAGCTCTCAACATCGTGAGGGAGAGACGATGTTACCTAGCAACAGTTCTCTGGTTTACTTCCACGCGGTGTTGTGTGTGCTTTTCAATACTGAAAATCGTTGAGTACAAGTAAAGGTAGGCAAGTAATTTCTCATTACATAAATCGTATGCTTAGATAAGTCGTATTAGATAAATCAGTTATTTATGAATAACGGTACTTGCTATGTAGTTAGTGGTCTAAACCTAGTCAGCATTGTGTCACCCATCGCCCAATATTAAATGCACAAAACACCACTGCGTTCCGTCTCTCATTACTAAGGCTCGGCCTATACCGACATCGGTATCTGTGCCGATACTAGCGGTATGGGTAGGTATCGGCTAACTGTTTTGGTCAAATATCGGTTGTTGAGATCTCTACGCCAAAAATTGTCCGTTTTTTGATGTTCCAATACACCATTTAAACCGTTTTTTCGAGAGCTTTCCAATGGTGGTAATTTCAGAGCGATAGCTTCAGTCGTTCTCAAATTATTTAACAAAAACCAAAAACGGGTTCCAAAGAACGCACTTTACTGCAAGGTGCTTGCTCATAGAGCTTTGCAATTCGGAATTTTGCATCAAATTTTGTTTCTGAATAGGGAAGAAACATTAACTTTACTGGAAGTAATGCATTGAAGTATCGGTATCGGTGGTGTAGCATCGGACCGTGTCGGTATCGGATCGAATCGGTCAAAGTTGGAATCGGCCGAGCCTTACTCATTACCCACACAATCAGAGTAACTTGGAAATCAAGACTGCAGACGACCCCATTTGAACAGTGCATGTCTTTCTGTGTACCAGAGAACAACACATCAAATTTAGAGCCCCCATCCCCCTTCCCTGACTGAAAGCGGAAAAAGTTACATTATGTTATAACATTCGTCGGCCACAGTTGTGCTTAAAGAGTTTGTTCATTCAGTAATTTGGGCTGCTTACGTTCGAAGGTTTCCCTGCCTAACAGGATGAAAGGCTTCCATTGCAGCAGTCCGGCTTCGTGCTGTTGAATTGGAGTGGTTGTTTGTTGGGAATATAAAAAAAGAACACGCAACAGTCAACATAATTCGTAATCGGAGAAAAAATTGTCCATGTCGTACGGGCTCCTCCACAGTGACTGGGCCTGGGTACTGCGGGTCCAGCTGACCCCACCCCGTTGTGGGGGCCCTGCCTGTAACAATATATTCCCAGAGTCAAGGGAATATTTTAACTAAAATTACCTTTCAGAGACTGTTTTTATTATATCTGCGTCTACATTTTCAGTAGCGCAGTGCTGGCGGGCTCACTGTCAAAAATTATTGGTGTCAGCAGTTTAAATAAAGAATACTCAGTAGTTCGGTATTAGTAGCCCTAACATGCAACAGTCTTAAGTACCATAATTTTATTATTGTTGGCTGAAGAGATGCAGTCAGTAATGCAGGCGAATCACGTAACTTGCCCCGATGGAGAATGAATGCGCATGAATACTCATGCGTTCATGTTTTCGCTTGGATTCATCTAAAACTAGGACCGCCTTGGTAGGGCTAACGGCGAAAGGATCTTTGCCACGCAGCGCAGCATTATAGCTCGAGTTGTTACTAACAAACGAAGAGCAAAATAGCGCCAACCATAATTTTTTTTATCTGTATTTTTGTTATCTAAAAGAATGTTATCTGCATTAGGTAATTTAGGAAAAATCCACACATTTCCTCCCCTAAATTACCGCTATATTACCGTGGACCACTATTTTCAGAACCGTACCGTACCCATCCTGCAAAATATTGATATCACAAGCTTGAGAAGCTTGTGGGAAGGGAGAAGAAAATGGGGAGAATGCAAGGGTGTGAGTGAGTAAAATAAGTTTTATAATACAAGTTGTTTTCTACACATATACAAAATTGAAGCAAAACATAATAGACGTTCAAAGATCACTTAAGTGTGAACACGTACTGACAAGTGTCAAGTTCGACGTACCTTTACTAACTGCTGGTAACACTATTGATAAACTAATTGTGTGTTCAAATCTGTCTAGAATTTGGCAGAACTTTGATTCATCAAAAGGTTTCCGAGCATCTTCCATATCTGAACACTCAACGAAGACCTGCCAAATACACAAAATTAAAACAATTCATCATATCCAACTCTTTCAGGAATAAGATGAGAAAGCTTTTGGCATTATTAGACACTTACCTTATTACTTCTATAAAAGCCTTCTGCCTTTAGAGACCGAAGAAGATTCGTTAACGGCCTTAGATCATTTGAGTATTTGACCAGCACCATTCGCATAGGGCTAGTAGTAGGAATACCAAGCACCTACAAACAATTGAAAAAATGGCTACTGTATTCCATGAAGGATTGCGGACTAAGGTGTACAGCACTTTAGTCATACAAAACAATGAAAAAGTTACTAAAGGTTAAATGAACCTACTGCGTTCATTGTGCAACAGCTACAAATGTGGAAGCCAACAAAGTCCTAACAGTAATCAATAAATCCCGCCTTTTTGACGATATGACCAAAACTGAAACCTACGTACTGTTCATAGTATGGATGACACATACGACAGCAACGAAGGGGAGGGGTGGCAGGGGTGGATACCTAAACACTTTAAGGCAGAAATTGTGCACACAGCACGTCATTTGAAGAAAACTGGCCACGAGTAGTGAAAATGTAAAGGACAATTACATCCATTTTGACATGCACGTTTTACTTTTGGATCACTTAAACAATAACTAAACACAAGAATTGCGGTAGGAATACGTTACGTTCGTTCGATACAATTTTATTATTGCATCACCAAAACATGTAATGGGAGCAACCATTGTTTCGCGCAGAACAACCGAAATTAATGCCGACAGAAGCGCGACGGAAGCCCACTGAGATAGCTCTGTTGGCTGTTGAGTAGCTCAAGCGTCCGATAGCTTTAGCTGGCCAGTAATGTCTTGCAGTTCTCTTACCAGTTATTTAAAGGAAAAAAAAGGAGGGGGGGGGGAAATCGTAACATAGATTTGTTTTCGAATCTACTAGAACCAAACAACTTCATATGGGAATGAAGATTTTTTTTCTAGTTCGCGAGAGGGAGTTAATGATAGATTTGGCTGCCCGAATTGGTGCACGTGTCCGAGCTGCATCCGGACACAAGCCAAATGCGTTTGCTGCAAAGAAGTACCTGCACGAATAAAAATCTTTCACAAATGAAGTTATTTGGCTCGATTAGATTCGAAAACAGATCCATGTTATGATTTTTTTTTCTTTCTTTCTTTAAATAACTGGTAAGCGAACAGCACGGGCATTACTGGCCAGCTAAGGTTGTCAGATGCTTGAGCTACTCACAGCAAACGGAGCACTCACAGTACGCTTCCATCGCATTTCCGAATTGAAATAGCGCAGCGCCATCTGTCGGCATTAATTTTGGTTGTTCTGCACAAAACAATGGCTGCTCCCATTACAAGTTTTGCTGATGCAATAATGAAATTGTTGTATCGGACATTTGTAACGTATTCCTACCGCAATTATTGTGTTTAGTTATTGTTTAACAGTGATCATCAAAATACTTTTCAAAAGTATTTTAAATAAAAATACTAAATACCTAGGCGAACAAGTAATAAAAATACAAGTGAAAATACTCGAGCAAACAGGTATTTTAAGATAAAATACAAAATACATTTTGCAAAAGTATTTTGAAAATACAAAATATTGCAGGTTTAAGATTCTCCCTAATCTCCAATACATAACGACACCGCAACACAATGTCACACTTTTATTATTTATTTCAAAACCCTATTTTCCTCTTTGTCTTACATCACTTGAGCAACCCCACTCCAGGCTTTCAGAAAGCCGTGGGTTCATGATTTTTAACCATAGGCATTTATTGCATTTGTTTATGAAACTCTTGTTTCCATTTCAAAATTTAACACACTTTGTTGCTTTGAGTGCATCTACTGTAAAAAAAAACCAGTACCAGGCTTGGCCTACCCTCTGACTATCATCAATGAATGAAAATGAATAACAATGAGACCTGCTAGTAATGCTATCAATAATGAGTGAACATGACAACAACAACAATCTATAACGCAACAATCTATATGGCAACAATCTATAATGAAATAACCTAGGGATCGACAGAGTCCGGATATATCCGAATCCGGTGCCGGATAATGCGATATCCGGCAATTATATTGAGCCGGATACCGGTTGCAACACAACCAAAACATTGTCGCCATAAACATGTTGCTTGCCTCGGTAAAATTAATCGTAGTAAAATAACTAAGCGATCTACGGGTATAACAAATTGCAGATGTAATAATTACAGTGTAAATTATTGCACACAAAAAAAATTGGGATAATCGTATTAGGTTTTCATAACTTAAAAAAAAAAGTTGAAGTTCGACTACGTAAATCCGCTTTACGAAAATATTCACCTTCTGTTGCAGTACATGGGAGACCTTGAAATGATAACGTACTCTGGTTATTCTTCCATTAGAGCGTTATTTACGGCTTCCGACATCTTTTTTTTTAATACCGTAGAAATAGTTTAAAGTTGTTTTTATTTCCTAATTTATATTCACTATCGTTTACGGCCTCCATCGCGCTCCCACTCCCAGCCGCCTGTCAGCCAAGAGACGCGCACCTGCTAGCTCCAATGGCTGTGACCTTGACTCGCTTCGCGTGACATCACTTGTGACTGGCCACCGCCGCGATGAGTGATCATGTGCTATACATGTGCCAATCGGGGAATCCCAGCTTTCCAACGCGACCAAGATGGCGGCCGTTCGTTGCGTTGTTGTGTTAAGACAGCTTGAACCAGAGGCTAGTTTTAGCAAACAAAAGCAATTTCACATCAATTTTGACGACATGGCCAACAACATCATCATTCGAGGTAATTAAAAGATGATATTAAATAAAATAAATCCAAAATACGCGTGCCAAAGTACCTAATTCAATCGGAATTACACCTCTGTTGTATGCAATGGCGGATTTCTTCCTAACGGGACTTTAAATCCAGGGTGCGTCGGGAGTTTTAGAAACGGTTTTGAAGTGACGATAAATCGTGGTTTGGACGCCAAGGGGTTAAATTCGAAAAGTAAGACGGTTTAATGACGGCATCAAAAACTAGGAAGAAATAATAGCATGATAAACCAAAGATGACTTCCATGTTACAAGAGTCGAGACAGTTTTGTTCATAAAATAAATACAGCTTTTTTGTATGTTGGTTTCGTTACTTGTTTTTTTTTTGCTCTCGTTCTTTTATTTTGCTTTCGGTCTTTGTTATACTGTGCGCAATACAAAACGGAACGAAAGCAATTTAAAAGGGAACAAAAGCAAAAAAAGGAACGAAACCAACGTAAAAAAGCTGTAAGTAAAAGACTTGTTGTGATTTTGATTTTTTTTTTAATGCAACCAAAATTCAATAATTTTAATGTAAAATAAATGCATAGACTACATACTGGTATCACAAACCTTGCAAAATTTTGCAAGTTGTTTTTCGAAATGAAGCAGTAGGCTAATCAATGAGAAATCTTTCAACTAGAAAAATGTTTTTTGATTGATTAACCTAATGAGTGCTTTGTTTGACTTTTAAAAAAAAAATTTGCAGAGTTTGGCAACATTGCAAAACAATTCTGTAGCCTACATGCAATTATACTAAACTGGTAATTTTAATAGCGTAAGACTTCTAAGTGTTTAATGTAAGAAAGTAATGTGAAACAAAGCGGAAATTAACACCATAGCTGCAACTTATAAGAGGAAAAAATAAACAACTTTTTTTCGTTTTTGTGTGTTAATTACCCGGTGTCCGGTACCGACCCGGATCCGGCAAAACGGTATCTGGTTGATCCCTAGAAATAACGACTGTATTACTGTGTTAGTGTGTTCATTTATCTTCAAGTGTTCAAAAAAAGTTGATGTTGCATTCGTCAGCCCCAACAAAATTTTATTAAGGCAGCTTGTGCACAAGTTAGCGACACCTTTCAATGTTTCTGGATCGAACGTTTTGATTTTTAAAAGTTCCTGTATCAAATTGCCATACAATCCTCTGGGATTTCAATATTCAATGGTTGGCAACGAATATACTGCTCGTCGTTGTCGTCGTCGTTGTTGGTACCGTTCGCCCCCGCAGCATTTTAGCTATAGAGGTTCTTTTCTTGTGCCTGCTATCTCACCAGCATTAGATACCAAAACAAGTACCCGTAATACTATGCACGGTGTAAGTTACACCACATGTAAGTTTTTCGAACACCACTCAGTGCTCAACCTACCTTCTTAAAATTAAAAAAATAATCCTTTAAGAGATTTTTGGTTCTTAGTAGTTCCTGCTCACCTTTCTTCTTGTTAAAGTATTTTCAGTATTTAAAATACTTAAAAATTTTAAAATAAAATACACCCAATAAACGGAAGTATTTTAAATCAAAATACAAAATACTTGTTAAGTATTTAAAATAGTATTAAAATTCTTTTATTTAAAATACTTGCCATAACTATTGTTTAAGTAATCCAAAAGTAAAACATGCACGTCAACATGAATGTAATTGCCCTTTAAGATATTGGTGAGCTGCCTACTACACATACTATAGCATGGTCAACACTATGCTACCTGCTTCACTACAAAATGTGGTATATTATTTTACTGACCTGCCACACTGCAAGCACGAAGCCTTTTCGAAAGCCTCGATGCGTTGGCTCGGGACCTTGTCTTTCTTTCATTTCTCTCAATTGTTACGATGGTAACTCAAGAGAGGAGACAGGGCGGATGCAGTTAATGTACATTTTCTGTTAGGCAATAGAAACCATTACTGACCAGGTGCCCTTGGTATATATTGATGTTTTATACGACGAAGAAAATATACATTACCTGCAATTTATAGCATTGCAGCAGACCTCGTCACCGATGGCGGTGGGGCCATAGTAACAAGCGCTCTGGCTACGAGCTGGCTGCCCCGGAATCAACGGACTCCAAGAACCTGAAGTGAAGGGATCGCGAAGGCGGATTCCAAGTGAGATTCCCGCAGGTCCATAGGGGACCACACCCGTATGAGTTTCATTACAATTTGTAAAAGAGGAAAATAAAATATCCAACATTTGCTGTTGTCGCAAGACACAACGAACATTTGATAAAAGTAAACAAAATTTTAAATCAGAAGACAAGTCGTATGGGGTCGAAGACAATCGGGAACATTTACAGGTTCAGAGGGACGAATGATTAAAAAGCCACAACCATAAACAGGCAACCGAATTTCCTTCAGAGTGGTCTTGGTGCGAGGAGGCATGGTTGGACGAAAGGCACGGCTGGACGAACGGCTTGAATGGATGAACGTCTGGAATGAACGAATTGCGTTGACTGACATCTGGGAGGCGGCGACTGGATGCTTGAGTGCGAAGACCAGCGGCGAGAAATATGACCGTCATCTGGATTTTTTTTTAAAGATGATCGCAGCCGTGTTACAAAGGAACCGGAGACAGATGGGATGTGCAGGAGGTATATGTTGGAGGCAGTGTAGAACTTGATATACGGCTTGCATGAGGCGGACGGCAGATCGTTGTTATTCCTGGAATCGACCGAAAAGGAGCCTACAAGATGCGAGAAGGGGATCACCGAAAGAAAGGCAGGAACCCAGGTGAAACGGGGCTGCCAGTAGAGGAATCGGAGGACAGTGGTTCGAGGCAAAGAAGGTCCGAGGTTGGAGTGAGAGTTTCACTGGTAGGAACGGGAACCAGCAGTGGTGGTCCAGATGGTCCAGGGAAACAACAGCCAACCGAGCTGTCTGAAGGAGCCTAAAATCTTCGTTGGAATCTTGAGAAGGGAACCGGAAGACACAGTCCCATGGCGGAGAAAACCTCGGGGCAGGACTACGCGAACCTCCCAGCGGAGTGGAAGCGATACGTGAAAGAGAAGCGGCCGCTGTAGCCGTTGAAGAGGCCCGAACCGACGGAACGTTCCGCAGCTTGGAAAGGCCTCAAGAAGCGCTGGAAAATTTATGAAGGTGGCTGAATCAGGGGACGAATCTTCCGCAGACTTGGTGGCTTGGTGTAAGAGGACCAGTCAATATGCTTGTCTACAGCGGCGCCTGAGAGACACGGACCGGTGAACCGGGTGAATCATCCAATGCAGCAGAGACTTGTATTGTTGTACAGGTGGAATCTAGAACGAACCCATCGGAGACCAGCTCAGGAGCGGGTAACCCAGAATGGGACAGGGCCGAATGGCCTCCTTGCTTAGATTGTAAATTTCCTTGGAAAGGAGGGTGGAGACGAACTCGTTCGAAGACCAAGACGGCCGGCAGTGGGCAATGCAGGAATTGTGGTAGGAAACCCATCGCTGACGATAGGTAAAATAAGAGGGTTGGACGTAACGGCTTGTCATGCAAGTAGAAAGTGACGTAGACGACCCCCAACTGAGTGGGTCGAATGGTGATGGTCAGCACCTGGAACGTTGTTGCTGGCGGAGGCCTGGTGAAGTGTATCGTCATCGACGGTCGGGAGTTGAACTGTGGCCATAGGAGCGGCCCCGTCCAAGTACCAAGTTCAAGGAACAAAACAGCGGCCGGTCCTATCGAGATGGGGAAAGGGGGCAAGGATTGGAAGCGGGAGCATGGGCAGGCGGTGGATGCCAATCGTCCTTAGTGTCTGTCCGGACGGATGGGGCGCGGAGCGTTGCATGGATACCTCGAGGTCTTGGGACGGAAGGCCTTTGGTTTGCGGGCCATGTCAAGATATGAGGCTAGTTTCGGGCTGAGTCCTCTGAAAAGGCTATCAGACTCATGATAGGCTGATTCCGTAATTCATGGCTTGTCGAGTCATTAAGGTTCGGGGCCGTGTTCAAGGCAACCTCTCGGAGTTGAAGAGGGCCCTAGTAAACCAATTCTAGAATGGTAAGTTGCAAAACTAGACTAATAAGAAAGGCTAAATTGTTAGTTGCGGCCGGAGGAAGGTCAGCAGCGTTTATCACACAGGGCATTCGTGGTCGTGTTGAGAACGTCCACTTGAGAGGCCGCACAAAGACCTAGACGCACGACGCGGTCATTATCCCAGAGGACAGAGGAGTGGAACAAAACTCGTCCTTGGATTAACAGGGTAGTTCCAAAGTCCAATTTCAAATCTGCTGTCAAGAACTCGGCTTGAGTGTAAGTGTCAAAATCCTTGGGATGTGCCGTTCCGTCCCCCGTGGGGCAGAAAAAACGAGAATTTTAACCTGTTAAAATTGGTTTTTACTATCATAAAAATACTTACCTTCAGTACTCGCGCTAAATTCACTTAATTTGGCTTTTCCCATGCTCAAACAAATAATTTTCTTAAATTTTTGAATTTTCCGCCTGTTGCCCGTTTTCCCCGCCAGGCGCGCTGCGCAGTATACCTGCTGCAGCTGCCTGCCTCCCGTGGGGAAAACCCCATTCGCTTTCGAACCTTTCTCGTTCTTCAGCGGGGAGGCGGGCGGGTAGTACTGAAGGTAAGTATTTTTATGATAGTAAAAACCAATTTTAACAGGTTAAAATTCTCGTTTCTTACTATCTGCAAAATACTTACCTTCAGTACTCACGCTGACTTTGTCGTACCGGAGGTGGGGAAAACACAGAGAAAGACCTTACCATACGACCTAATCACCACAGGCCCACACTCACCTTAACGTTGAGTTGATTTTCTTTCCTCTCATCTCTTGTCTTGCCTGCTGGCGCCTGGTTCTTCTGAGACCCAGTCCACCGCTTCCGTCTCCTGAGGTGCCTTGCCTCCGGAGCTGCTCCTTCCCTGGTTTCCACTGTGCACTTCTCGACGCCTACTGGCTCTTCTTAGCTCCAGTGACGACGTGTTGTGCTACTACTTCTGCGCCACTTTCTCCGCCTGTTTCTCGAAGATAGTGCCTGATGAAGGTATTTTTGCTTTTCCATTGGCATGCTGCCACCACCTCATCTAATGGCGTTCCTCTGCCGAAGGCCCACGAGGCTGATAGCGCTCTCAGTTCGTGTGCCCTCACCTCCTTTGGCACATCTGCGTGCTCTGGACTTAATTCATACGCTCTTTTTATGACTTGGCAGATCCAGCCACCTAGTTTGAAAGGTGTGACTGACTTGTCCAGTATTTCACCCGTTCCTTTGTCTACGTCTAGGAAGAGAGGTTGTTTGCCTTTTCTTTGTGTTCTAGGGGGCAGTAGTGCGTCTGTCCTATCTAGGTAATATTTTATCGCCCTGATTTGACATTGCATCTTCTCCTCGCTCCGACCTGGTTTCCCACGTCCTATTGCGTGAATCACCACCGGTATTGGAGCTTTATCGGGTCTCTGATTTTTTGCTCTGAACTCCGCCGTAAAAGAAAGTGAAACAGAGGACCAGTCCTTTGCAAACGTGATGTTCCCTTCTTCCCTTGAAAAAGCTGCCACCTCGCTCTGTCTCGCCGCCGATGCTAGAGCGACGAGGAAAACTGTCTTTTGGGTCAGAATCGTTAGTGATGCTGACGCGAGAGGTTCGTACGGTGGTTGTGCCAAACTTGTAAGCACCAGTGGCAAGCTCCAGCTCGCAAATCTTCTCTTAGTCCTTGGTCGGGCATTTTCAAAGGCCGAAATCATTTTAGACAGGATTGGATGAGAAACCACGTCCGACCTCCCCAGGCAAGTGAGAACCGAGTTTATGGCCGACCTGTACCCTTTGATCGAGGTCGGGGATAGGCCCTTCTTGAAGAGGTCTTCGAGGAATTGTGTGATTTTGAAAACAGATGGGTTGCACGGGTCACATCCATGTTCCTTTGCCCAGGCGAACCATCTCCGCCACTGGCCCTCGTACATATTCGACGTCGATTTTCGTACGGATTGAAGAGCCTATCTGCCACTTCCTTAGTGAAACCATCTGCCGTTAGATTCTCCTTCAGAGTAACCACCCTTGAAGATGTAGAATTTCAGGTGATGGGTGGAGTGTCGTTCCTCTGTGTTGTGAAAGAAATTTTTCTGTCAACGGCAGAGTAATTGGACCGTCTCTCTTCAGCTCCATCAGGTCCGGAAACCATGTGGCTGCCGGCCAGTACGGAGCTACTAGTATGAATGACCCTGAAACCTCCCTCATTTTGTTCATTACTTGTTGTAGCAGACAGAAGGGGGGGAAGGCGTATGCACTCATTCCTTCCCAAGATACGGCCAGTGCATCCGTCGCCCAGGCTTGCGGATCCGGGAATGGGGAAATGTAGTTCTGTAGTTGCTTGTTGGCTTTTGTTGCAAATAAGTCCATCCATGGTTTCCCCCACCTGTCGAAAAGCGCAGCACAGATGGCCGGATCCAGTTGCCATTCTGTCGTCGGGATCTTGTTCCCCCTTGACAGTTCGTCCGCCCAGACGTTCTGCCGTCCCGGAATATGTCTCGGGATCAGGTTGATGTAGTCCTGGGCACAGATTTCCATCAGTCTGGACGTCTCCTCCATCAGGTCCTTGGAGTGTGTTCCTCCGCCGTGCTTGATGTAGGCCACCGTTGTGGTGTTGTCCGACATAACTCCCACATTTCTTCCCTGCAGCGACTCTCTCCACGCACTCACCGCCAACCTCACGGCTCTTAGTTCTAGGATGTTTATGTGAAAGGCCTGTTCTGTTGAACTCCACTTCCCTGAGATCTTGGAATCTCCTAAGTGCGCCCCCCAACCGCTCGACGAAGCGTCCGTGAATAGGAGCGTGTCCGCGTCCTGTTCCTTCAGGTGCACGCCTGCCTGTAGGTTTTCCTTCTTCGTCCACCATCCCATGTCCGGTAGGTTTCTTAGCTGTACGATATCCAACCATGATACCCTTGGGATCCACTCTTCTTTCCTGAACCAGTGGATAGGTTTCACTCTCCACTGGCCCAGGGGGACTAACGCTGCGTTTGAGTCCAGGATACCGATGACTGAAGCCAAATCCCTCGCGGATATTTGCGCCATTTGTTGCAGTTGTGTTACCGACTTGACTGTCTTTTCTACTCTTTCTGTGGACGGCCTTACTTTGCATTCCGAAAGGTCGAACTCTACGCCCAAAAAGGTGAAGACTTGAAGGGGGGTAAACCTGGATTTTTTGACGTTGATTCCCAGGCCCAATCTTTCGAAGAGTCTTGTGCATCTGTCCAGTTGATACCGTAGGACTACCGTCGACAAATTCCTTATTAGCCAGTCGTCTAGGTAGGCATGTGTCTTTATGTCTTCTTGGTGGAGGACTGCCAGTACCGGTTTCATAATTCTGGTAAACACCTGTGGGGCCGTTGACAGGCCGAAGGGTAGTGTCGTAAACTGATAAGACACCCCTTCGTGCTGTAACCTGAACAGGTGCCTCACTTCTTTGTGTAGAGGGACGTGGAGGTAGGCGTCCTCGAGATCCACCGCAACCGTGTATTCTCCTTCCTGTAGAGCATCCCTGATCTTCCCGATCGACTCCATCTTGAAACGTTCCTTGCGGATGTGACCGTTTAGCCGTCTCAAGTTGAAAATTAGGCGAGTGCCCCCCCCTTCTTCGGAATCACTCTTGCTGGGCTCCAGAAACCTTTCGTGTTTAATGGGGCCAACTCCAACGCTCCTTTCTTTAAAAGTATCTCTATTTCGTCTTGCAATCCCGGTGCTTGTTTGTTTTGTTCCGTCCATTCGGGGGGAACTGTTGACAGCGCTGGCATTGAAGAAAAGGGGGGGTAGTATCCATTTTCCAGTGTATTCAGTATGAAGGGATCCGAGGTCACCTTCCTCCATTCTACTAGGTGTTTCGAGAGTCTTCCCCCCACCTGTCGGTGAATGGGGGAAAACTTCCCCTTCGCGTCAGTACCTATTGCCTGGTCTACGCCCTCTTCCTCGACTTTGACTCCTTCCCCGCTGTTGGACTCCGCCCCTTCCCCTAGGCTGGGCCGGGGCTGTTTCACGAAAGGGCTGTGATTCTATCTTCTTTTCACCTCTGCCGCCTCGGCCTCGTCCTTCCTGTGATCCTCCACTTGATCCTAGGAAAGGGAATGGTGGGTACCCTCGCATCATGGGTCTCGCTCTCCCTCGTAGACCCCTCGATGGCAGGTTAAATGAAGATGCCGGCTTGGTTTTCTCCTTTAACTCTGGTGCCAGGAGAAGAAGCTTGCCATCAAACACTTCAGTCGCTCCGTGGATTGGCAGTAACCGCAGCTGTCCCGCTATGTCAGTCGGAATGGAGGGGGCTGATTCCAGGAGCGCGTCCCTCTTCCGGAAAACCGTGTTGAGTAGCAACCGTGAAGACCAATTAAGGCTGTCTTGCTGGAAGGAAGACGCCCTTTTCATGATGTGAAGGCATTCACGAATTGTCTGGTTTTCCTTGAGTTCAGGTTTCTCTTCTACTAAAGATTTAATCGCCGCCACTGAAGCTGAATACGCGAGTTCTGCGTGTGAATTTGCCCGTATGCTGCACCTCAGGAGCGCCTCGTCGTTATCGTGATGTTGAATTGGCGTCCGGATGAATGCTGGGGTCTTGAGTGTGGAATCCAGTTCCAGATCCATGCGCTCCGTGAAGTACTCTGCCTCAGGAAAAGTCTTGTACCTCTTTTTCGGGGGCGCCCCCCTCCCCGCGGCCGTGAAGAACATCTTTGCGAACTTGGGGTCGTGGGGGGGAGTGGCTTCGAGATCGAGATCGGCTGTCCATCTTTCCTCGTTAAGGATTCGTTATTTAGGAGCTGTCTGAAAGCTACCGCCGACTGAGGCAGGTGTACTGGTTCTGCCCTCGCACTCCCCACGTTTGCTAGGGTCTCCATTGGCGGGTCCTCCGGGTTTACTTCTTTCGGTGTGGCTTGCTTGCAGAAAGGTGACTCTTTTAGGTACTTGAAGGTGAACCCTGCGAAGCTCTTCCAATTAATCAAGCCCGGACCTTCTTCGAAAGGGTCATCGTGATCCGTCGATTCGGGATGACTTGTGTACCGCGACACTTCCTCGTTCCATCGTTGTTCTTGTCTGAACTGTTCTTCTCCGAAGGTCCTGCTTTCTCTAAAAATATCCTCCTCGTTATACTGCGCCTTCCTGTATTTAACAGGTGGATCCCGAGGGAAATGAACCCGGTTCCTTTTTTCTCCTCTGTTTTGTGTATAAACATCACAATGGTCTTCGTACTGTTCGTCATAAACCTCCTCGTCCTGCGAGCCGACATCATCACCGTCACGCCGATCGCCACTGTAGCCGTCATAGGCCTCTGAATGGTCACGTCCACCAGACCCCACAGAAACACCCTGAAAAGGAGCAACTACCCTCACTGGCGATGTTTGCATGCCGAAAATTCGCTGCGAACCCCGAAGCGGCGATGTGCAGCGACGCTGCGAACCGTGTGCCACCGGCGAACCTCCAACCCCTTGAGAACTGTGGCGCACCGCCGGCGCACTGCGCACCGCTGGCGATCCGTCCGCCTCTTGCGAACTGTGGCGAATCGCCGGCGAACTGGTCGCCCGAACGTCCGCTATGGAATGAGCGAGAGAACGCGGCCCCTGATCGCCGCTTCTCTGCGTAGCGGACAGGCCTTCTGCCCTCCCGCTAACCCTTTTCTCGGGTGCGGGCAGGGCGACCTTGCCACTATGCGACTCTTTTTCCCGTCCGCCTGCCCCTTTCTCGGGAGCGGACGGGGATCGCAATTGCTTTGAGTGCTTCCCCGCACCTTTTCCTTTCTTAGAAATCTCCACCTTGCTTACCTCTTCTTTCCCAGTAAGTTTGCCGTTATTCTCGCTGCTTCTTTCTTTGTGTGAACTGCGAGACGCTTTCTGTTTACCTTCCTCCTTTTTCTCTTTTGCCGCCTTTTCCAGGATCGCCGGCGAACTCTTTGTTGTGGCTCTCGGCGAACTCTTTGTTACGTCCGATTCACCATGCACCGATAGATCGTTTTTGAGCTGCACTAACGGTCCGGTTTTCGATGACGCTCCCGTTGATTGCCGCCCCGCATTTCCCGCAATCAACGCCTGAACACTTGCGATTAATCCTGTAATTTGGCCTTGAATCTCGTTTTTCATCTCACCTAACTTTGCATCCACGTGTCCGATCACTTTAGCGCTCACGTTGCTTGTGACGTTATTTTCCAGCTTAGCTGACCTAGACTCGACTACGGACAAGGCCGTCTCCCTGGCTGCCGTCAACATCGATCCTAACGAACCCTCCGGGTAAACTGACTGCTCGTTATCATCAAAACCGTCGAAATCGGCCGTCGATTCCGATCCGACACTGGCTAGTTCTTTCATAAAAATGGGCGCCTCCGGGTCTTTGCTCATGCCTGCTAACCGATCGTCTAGGCTCGATTTCCGTAGGGCTGCCTCTTTTTCCATCTTCTTTTTGTTTTGCGCCTTTTTCTGGTCCGAGTGGCGCCAGGTATACAAAATCTTTTTGACGGTCGCCTCCTTGAGAAGTTCACAAATATCGCACAGATTATCCACGAAGTTGCACCCACGGCACCTCCTGCAAAGTGGGTGTAGATCCTTCAGTGTCTTCTGGCAAGTACATGATGGGAAAACTCCGTTCTTCAAAAGTTCATTATCCACCTCTTCATTGCCTGTTTCTATCACAAATTGATCGTTTTCCGCCATGTTTGAATGGGAATAACCACACGCTCGACCTATATCGACGCGTGCTCAAAAGCGAATGGGGTTTTCCCCACGGGAGGCAGGCAGCTGCAGCAGGGAAAAACGGGCAACAGGCGGAAAATTCAAAAATTTAAGAAAATTATTTGTTTGAGCATGGGAAAAGCCAAATTAAGTGAATTTAGCGTGAGTACTGAAGGTAAGTATTTTGCAGATAGTAAGAAACTGGTGTCGCGTCCAGAACGAGGGGGTGTCCTTGTCTAGTTCAAGGGGATCGCCCTTCCCTAAAAGAAACAAGGTGGTAGATTGGCCAAGGACAGCAGGCGGAAGAGGCAGGCGGTCACGCAGGCCAAAACCGAAGACGGTAGAGAGGCCACGATTCTCGCTAGGTGTGGCCGGAGGGGAGACAGGCTTATACAAGAAACAGTCTGGGATTCTATATTCAACAGTCTTTAGTAAGTCAGGAAGAGGGATTTCGGACGGATCAAGGCCGTCTGGAAAGAAGGGCTCGAAATGAGCATGCCTGGAAGGGTAGTCATCGGCTGAGGCCAAGCGATGGTCCTCCCGGTCGGCAGATGCAGAATCGTCCGTGTCGTTAACGATAATTGCTTGAGGCGGTTGTAGAGTAGCTTGACCGTGCGGAGCAGAAGGGCTTGAGAGGGCAAGGGCTGTAGCAACCACCCAATCGATCGCAGGTGTACTGAGCCGTTGACTGCGGAGAGGATAGTCACTTTCGTTTGAAGGACCAAAGAGCAGAGGCCATCAGCTCGTGGACTCGTTCCCTGGAAAGTTGATCCGTAGGAGGACCGACAGAAAGGGCTGGTGTCGGACTGGTTGAGGACCACGAGGAGAGATTAACGGGCTCCACAGCCGTCTTGAGATGCTTTCGTTTCTAGGACAAATGCCTAGCTTTAACTTGTAGCTTAAGGCATGCGTTGCGTAGGCCTCTTTGGCCTGAAGAAGATCTGCTCGAAGAGACTGGAGATTGGTTGGCCGTGGTGAGTGCGGACTGTTTGGCTGTGGACGGGACAGCAGAGGAGGGCCCAATCAAAAGATCTAAGGCCGAAGTCTGGACGTCGGACGAACGAGGGGCCACAGCGGTCAGCGCCGAAAAATCCGGAAGGGGAGGAGACAGTCCTTCCAATAAGTATTCAGTGGAGGTGGCCGGCGGAGTGGCCCTCCCAGACCGTGCTTCCCTAGGTGCACCCTTAGGTTGTGGCGTGGTAGTATATTTCAAAGACAAAAAAACAGCACGTCCGACGCAGTCAAGACACACAGAAGAAAAGATGGAGCACCAAGGCGCTTTATATAGTGGACGGATGTGCACAAAGATGCACGTTGGGTCAGGTAATAGATGTATTCTCCAGCAACTAAAAAAAAAGTTCCCTTCTCGAAATATGCAGAGATAAAGTTTCTGCAGTAGAAACTACTGAAGTACTGAATGTGTCTGGTGCACTTTCACTGTGTTTTAAAAAATTTTATTTCACAGTGGTGCAATCTTTTCGTGTGTTACGTTTCAACCATTCCACCTTCCATCCAGTAAGGATCCCAAAGTGATGCGTCTATGTCTATTTGGATCCTCTTCACACTTTTCTTTCCTGTATAGGCATTTGTATACACTGAGACTGTATAAGATGGCAGTAATGTGTAAACTGTTCAAGGAAAACATCGTTCGTTACCTTACTGTGAAAGTTCTCGTCACTATTAGAGTCATAATTACTGGAATTATGTGGAATTATGTGGACATTAAAAAGTGTCCTCGTTGTGAAAATGAGCGGACATTTTCTACATAATTCCAGTAATTATGACTCTAATAGAAACTGTTCTAAGGTGTGGCTCTTCTCCCGAGCGATCTTTGTTTTGCGAAGGTGTTCGGTTACCACCAATTTTGCTTTTTGCTGTGATGTGGTGTTCCATCTGTTTGCATCCTACGAAGCTCAAGCTGAAGCTTTCATTGCCTTGAGTCTAGGGCAACTTCAGCTTACAGAATCATCATTCTGAATTCCACCGGGAATGTAGGTCACGTCTGGACAACCCTTTGAAACTGGTGGTCTTCTTCCCAGGACAAATCACCTAGCTTACTTTGTCCGCTTGCTGAAGCAAGACTCTCTATTAAGACTGACTTGGAGAAAATGCAGGCTCAAAGCCATGGTAGACGGTGGGCCGACCAAGGTGCCATCGTTAAGGACTAGTTAGATCCATGGGCGCTGCGACCGGACCCGTCAGAGCCCGTCGCCCAGGCAGAGAATGGCCGTGGCTTCTGTAATAGCAATAACAATTGGCGACTTCATCGATCCGAAATGAATTCGGGTCAGAAGAGACTGGGCCAAGGGACCAAATACTGTGAAAGTTTTTGAAACTGGAAGGGCACTGTGGCACCAAAGATGGTCCAAGTTTGCTAGGATGGTCCATTGCTAGGAGAGCTGAGAGAGCAGCCACGCGCAACGGAGCCCTAGGAAAAAAGCTGAAGCATGGTCCAGATCCGACGCTTTTATAAGGAGGCCTGCGCCCGCGCATGCGCAGAAGGACAACTATAAGACTTGCAGAGAAGCCTACAAATTTCGCTGGGGTTTGAGCATTCAAAAAGAGTGAAATGCATAATGTATATTTACAAACAAACATTTATTTTTTCGGCTAATGCCCATCGTAGATTTGTGATACTGTGAGTTGATATCTTGAGTTTGAGCGTCATTGTTTACATTTGTATTTCTATCACTTAAATTCTTTGCAATAAAAACGACACTGAACGTTATAAGTCCTCAGCAGTGAAGCCACCCACGATCTCTCAGGAGGTGTTCAGAGTCTGCTTAAACTTACATAGAGCTTCATCTAGTTGTTGAAAATTAAAACTACTCGTCAGGAGTAAATATATCGACTTCCCTCAGAGGATCCTAGTCCTCTTTTTTTGGATGTGCTCCTGAATCTGTAACGTTTTCATATAACTCGATCCATTCCGAAAAATCAAGCTGCCTAGAGTTTGTGGAACTTAGTTTTCGTTATAAACGAAACTATTAGCAAAGTTTTATTAGCATTGTATTTGAGGCGAATTCGTTTGGCACCTCAATGTGGAACGCAATTAATTTGGAACTGAGAGCAGTTTCTAAGAGACCGGGGAACTGCTGCTTTAGAACTAGCTCCATTAAGAGTTTTAAAGCGGTGCATGGTTGCTAATAGTGTCTTCTTGGTGCCCTTTGAATATGGCAAGTTGGTTTTCCAGCATTTGTGTACAGCTCCATTTATCTGTTGACTCTGCTTGTAAAAATCGAGCCATTCTTACAAATCAAAATGGTTTTAGAAGAACTACATTTTAAACCTATAATTTCTTTGAGAGATTAGCGAGCAATTAAGCACGGCGGCTAAATGCGTACACCGCAGGTTTTGCCACGGCCTCTTTATAAAACAAAATGAAACTAATGTTGGGTGTGTTTTCTTTTCTTACCCTTCAATCATCAATATAGTAATTAACTTCCAACAAGTGATGTCCGATGAGTACTACATTTTCATTGGCTATGGTTAGTATTTGTCCCGTTCAAATTTCTAAAGGTGATGCCTCGTAGCTCACTACGCTGGCTGTTTCTCCGGTCTTTTTGGGTATGGAAACCAGTGCTTCCCAATTCTCACCAAAGAAACCTGAAATATGTTATTTATCCTAGCTGCAACAAGTATGGTTTTCACTATTCTACCTGTTGTGAGTTATGCCATAGTATTGCACAGAGTTATCAGCTAGCCATTTGACGTTATCCCTAGTTTCTAGGTTGCTTTGAAATGCTCCGGTGGAGCTGGCCTCTGTGTTTCTTTATTTCATTTATCTACTAGATGATCCACATATTTAATTTTTGTCGAGGCATTGGTGTTGTTTGTTTAAATCGGTAGTCCGATTCCCTTCCAAGTCTACATGCAGTCCTAGGTCCGTTTTCACATATTACAAAGTGACGGTGTCAGAATCGTTCACTGGCGGTCTTAAATTTTCAATTTTGTTATTTTTTGCATCGAATGGTAAGGCCCCAAAAATGATCTACCTCAACAACGGTAACCGATGAAGGAGGGCGAGACTTGGGACGAGGGACTTTCATGACTTTCTTCTTTAGCTTACAAGTAACTTGGAAAAAATTATCTCCTCGCGACAAGCCTCGTAGAAAGAACACACAAGATTGACCACACCCTATTTTGTGTGCTTCTTGAATTCTCGATGATTCGTTTACAGGTTTTCCACAGAGGTACCAGACCGAGGTATGGGTGCTTATAATACACGGGCTTCAGAAAAAACTCTCTTCCACGAGCTTTGCTGTTGGTAGTTTTTCATTTTCGTTTTGAAGTCCTTCTTTTAAGCCACGTGCCCTTTTTCAGAACCAGAGCTTCCATCGTATCTCTTAAGGTCTTGTAACTGTCTAGAATTATTCTTTGCCGAATTCATGCTCTTTAGCACTGCAGCCACTACATCTGCCATGCCACCCAATGCTGCCACCACTGGTAAAATGAAGAACAGAATTCCTCCCTTCTTAAGTAGAGTGCGAGAAAGTTTTCAATTCAAGCCTTTGCCCGTCTTGAGGGCTTTATACCTGCCGAGTTGGGATTGAGCGACTGGCAATTTCGTGATGCCTCTCTTCAACCATTAGTACCATTCCGGTGCCGGTGCTTGGAGCTTTTGGAACCTACCGGTACCGGTTCCAAAATAAAAATGACCGTATGGAACCATGATTTATTGTATAAAAAAAAAAAAAAAAAAAAGCTAAAGTATCAGTTTTTGTGACTACCTAATGTAAGCACAGATAAAAAAAAATGTTGGGCGTATTTATTGAAGTATCATACTCGCACTAAATTTCAAATCAACCGTCAAATTGGAGAGGGCTCCAGGACCACCGCATAGCGTTAATCCTCTTTTCACGAGGACCACCCCACCCACCAAAAATAACTATATCCTATTAATTCAAAATATGGTAAAGTAAAAAAGTGGTTAAGGGCAATGAACAATTATAATCCCCCCTCCTCCATAATTCATAACATTTCCAAACGTCTCACAACTTACGAACGAATGGTTTAAAACCACCAACAATCATCAATATTTCTAGCCCACTACCAACACCTTGGTCCTTGGAAGTTGTACCATTTTTCCATTCTGTCTGCTGTGATGGAATACGTTTTTTTCGGTTGCCACTCCACTCCAGTCGTTGTATACATGACTCTTAGTTTAATAAAATAAGTAGATGATAGAAGTCACACCGCAACTTCTATGTAATTGGGTCCAATTTTAAGTGCATTAGTTATAACTAGGGATCGACCGGAGCCGGTCCCGGAGCTGGGTACCGGCACGGGTGCCAACGTCTACAATCGAGTCGGTACTAGTACCGGCCAAAATTTTGTCAATTCTTAACGATGTGCTTCTATTATTTATTTATTCAAATACATAAACCTTTATTCAAGTACTTAAAGAACTTTTATTTACTATCTTATTTACCTTTAGTTATTTAAAGAATTCGGATGACTGTAAACCGTTAGTAGCGTAACTTGACTGCACAATCCATTGCAAGAATACTAAGTGTTGGAGCTCAGGAACAAGGGTCATCACCGGTCAGCAGTAAAAATGTGCAAATCAAAAATCCAGCATAGTGATGCTGGGGGTTGATGATCTTAAAAATTTTTTCAAAATTCATTGTATTTATAAAATTATAAAAATTATAATTAATTTAAGACACAAAAATGAAAGTTTTAATTATTCACTGCGGTGCTGTGCTGTGCTTGCTTGGCTCTAGCAGATATCGGTAGGGTGCTCTAAACGCTGACAACCGGGAAAAAGTAACCGATAATAGGCCATAAAAGAAAAAAAATGTAAATATAAATTAAATTGTTTTTCTTTAAATATTTATTACAAAGAGTTCAAAGAGTTACTTTGTTAGTGTCACAATATATATTTACTCTTATTGAGTATAGTTGTCAAACTCTAGCCTGCATATTACTGGTAGTAGGTGCACCTTTCAGTTACCAACTTTAAGAGCCATTTGTCAACATCCGTTTTTCCTTTGCCATCGTTTATTATCCAAGCAACTTTGAGTTTAAGCTAGTTTCAAACGTGTCTGAATGAGTTTTAGGAGCTGCCAATCATAGATAGTTATTTTTAAAAGTTAATTCATGGAAATTCAAGAATCTGAAATAGAAACTTACTCACTTAAGCTAAGCTCTTTTTCTGTGTTGGTAGTGGGCTAGAAATATTGATGATTGGGGGTGGTTTTAAACCATTCGTTCGTAAGTTGTGAGACGTTTGGAAATGTTATGAATTATGGAGGAGGGGGGGATTATAATTGTTCATTGCCCTTAACCACTTTTTTACTTTACCATATTTTGAATTAATAGGATAGTTATTTTTGGTGGGTGGGGTGGTCCTGGAGCCCTCTCCAATTTGACAGTTGATTTGAAATTTAGTGCGAGTATGATACTTCAATAAATACGCCCAACATTTTTTATCTGTGCTTACATTAGGTAGTCACAAATACTGATACTTTAGCTTATCTTTTTTTTTTTTTTTTTACAATAAATCATGGTTCCATACGGTCATTTTTATTTTGGAACCGGTACCGGTAGGTGCCAAAAGCTCCAAGGACCGGCACCGGCAGCACCGGTAAATTTTGGCTCCGGTCGATCCCTAGTTATAACTAATAATCAGGGCTATGCCTTCGTATTGGCTGCACCTTTAGCCCGCAAACTTCTAGGGATCGACCGGATCGATTCCGGATAATCTGATGTCAGAGCCGGACCGGTTCCGGATCCGGGTCAGTACCGGACACCGGGTAATTCACACACAAAAACGAAATAAAGTTGTTTATATTTTTCCCCTTATAAGTTGCAGCTATGGTGTTAATTTTTGCTTTGTTTCACATTACTTTCTTACATTAAACACTTAGAAGTCGTACGCTATTAAAAGTACCAGTATAGTATAATTGCATGTAGGCTACAGAACTGTTTTGCAATGTTGCCAAACTCGGCAAATTTTTTTTTGAAAAAGTCAAACAAAGCACTCATTAGGTTAATCAATCAAAAAACTTTCTAGTGAAGGATTTCTCATTGATTAGCCTACTGCTTCATTTCGAAAAATATTTTGCAAAATTTTGCAAGGTTTGTGATATCAGTATGTAGTCTATGCATTTATTTTACATTAAAATTATTGAATTTTAGTTGCATTAAAAAAAAATCACAACAGGTCTTTCACTTACAGCTTTTTTACGTTGGTTTCGTTCCTTTTTTTGCTTTCGTTCCCTTTTAAATTGCTTTCGTTCCCTTTTGTATTGCGCACAGTATAACAAAGACCGAAAGCAAAATAAAAGAACGAGAGCAAAACAAAAAAAAAAAAACGAAACCAACATAAAAAAAAAGCTGTATTTATTTTACGAACAAAACTGTCTCGACTCTTGCAACATGGAAGTCATCTTTGGAAGTCATCTTTATTTCTTGCTAGTTTTTTTATGCAAAACCGTCTTACTTTTCGAATTTCACCCCTTGGCGTCCAAACCACGATTTATTGTCACTTCAAAACCGTTTCTAAAACTCCCGACGCACCCTGGATTCAAAGTCCCGTTTGGAAAGAAAAACCGCCATTGCATACAACAGAGATGCAATTCCGACTGAATTAGGTACTTTGGCACGTGTATTTTGGATTTATTTAATTTAATATCATTTTTTAATTACCTCAACTGATGTTGTTGTTGGCCGTGTCCTCAAAATTGATGTGAAATTGCTTTTGTTTGCTAAAACTAGCCCCTGGTTCAAGCTGTCGTAACACAACAACGCAACGAACGGCCGCCATCTTGGTCGCGTTGGAAAGCTGGGATTCCCCGATTGGCACAAGATCATTCATCGCAGCGGGGGTCGGTCACAAGTGACGTCACACGAAGCGAGTCAAGGTCACAGCCATTGGAGCTAGTAGGTGCGCGTCTCTTGGCGGACAGCCAGCTGGAAGTGGGAGCGCAATGGCGGCTGGAAGTGGGAGCGCGATAGCGGCCGTAAGGGATTGCATTCAACGATAGTGAATATAAATTAGGAAATAAAACAACTTTAAACTACTTATACGGTATTAAAAACTTTAAAAAAAGATGTCGGAAGCCGTAAACAACGCTGTAATGGAAGAATAACCAGAGCACGTTATCATTTCAAGGTCTCCCATGCACTGCAACGGAAGGTGAATATTTTTGTAAAGCGGATTTAGGTAGTCGAACTTACACTTTTTTTTTTAAAGTTATTGAAACCTAATACGATTGTCCCAAGTATATTTTTGTGCAATAATTTACACTATAATTATTACGTCTGCAATTTTGTATACCCGTAGATCGCTTAGTTATTTTACTAAGATTTATTTTACTGAGGCAAGCAAAATGTTTACAGCGAAAATGTTTTGGTTGTGTTGCAACCGGTATCCGGCTCAATATAATTGCCGGATCCGGATCTCGCCAGATACCGCATTATCCGGCGCCGGATCCGGATATATCCGGACTCGGTCGATCCCTACAAACTTCAGTCTTTCGCTTTGTTTAGTGCAATCAATAACTAGTACGGGGAAGTTCTTCGCATAGGCAGCAGCTTCGAACACTGGGCCAGCCGATAGTAATTCTCTGCCATAGTATTGTCTTATTGTAGTTCTATTAACAATGTTTTTAGTATTGTCTTCTAAAGTGAACTGTCACCTGATCTGAGAGAGATTAGAAATGTTGCCTTGGCTAAAATTTGAGTTCATGTCTAGGAAAGGGTTTCGTTTTAAAGTTACCGGAAATCATAGAATAAACGCCCATGGGCTTATGCAGTTAATTTGGCAAAAATAGGAGGGTGGGCTTTAAATCAAGCATTATCAATTTTCTAACCTTTCTGGACATCTATTACAGAAAATTCAAAGCTTTTGAACGATCTCTGAAAGACCAATTTTTACATCCTTTTAATTGCTGTGAAGAAGGGAGGAGGCTTAGGAGAGATGCCCAAGCCTTGTGCAGGTGCTAAAGGAAGAGTCCACTATTACTACAGGGAGGGAGAATGGGCCAGTAAACATAGCAAGCAGTACTATCTTTATTCACCTAATAGAACTTTTAGGTAATTTTTCGCAGAAAACCGACAATTTGATGGGTGGGCTTTAGCTCCACTATTTCATCATTTTGACTTTACAGCATTTTAGGGGGTGGGCTTTAGCTTCAACTGGGCTTTTAATACACGATTTACGGTAATGTCACATGAACGTCGTTGAAACTACAGTGATCAAAGAAGGCTGGATTTTTTTTTATTGTTCTCTCCATCGGTTTGAAAACCCACGGTTTTTCTATAGAAAAAATGGTTATGAGACGCCAAGCAGCTGTTGAAGATGTAGGCAGATCCAACTGATCAGCGTGCCAATGTCTAAAAGCTAACGGCATACTCTCGCCCGAATCTATCAATGCGTACATCTTATTTTTCAGCACGCATGAGGGAATGACATGAGGAAGATGTCAATAAGAACGAGTTACGCTATAGTCAGTATCGTGCACAAGAAAGAATGACACCACGTTTCGGGAGGTCAACCTTCCATCTTCAGGTCAAAATAAAAATCTTTTAACACATAAAAATTCATGGCAATATCTGCCGAGTCACCAAATCCATACACACAACCATTTTAGGCATAGTCCAGGCCAAACAATTTTTCTACACACCAATTGATACGATGTGTTCCCCACTCTACTTCAGGAGCCCATCTGGCAACACATCGTATCAATTGGTATGTAGAAAGTTTTTAAAGTTTTAGGCCTGGACTATGCCTAAAATGGATGTTTGTATGGATTTGGTGACTCAGCAGATACTGCCATGAATTATTATACGTTTTAAAGATTTTTTTGTTTTCACTTGAAGATGGGAGGTTGAACTCCCGAAATGTGGTGTCATTCTTTCTTGTGCACGATATTGGCTATAACTCATTCTTATCCGCAAAAAGTGCTGCAATCTTCTCAAGGAAGATGTCAAGTCACTTGCTCCAGAATTATCTTGCTGACAAGGACCCAAATGTGTCTAAATATGACATTGGTGTCCGCAGATCGCATCAAACAAGTATCTGACGAATTCCGTATAAAATCTTGGAATAATCTTCCACAATATCAAACAGGTGAGGTAATGGTATCGCGAACACAAAACTGCCTCTGGGAGTGTGACTGAAAAGAAGGTCCCGCTTGTGCTTGAAAATGGCATTACTGTCAGTATATTCCGTCCTATCGTTACTGAGCCTGTCGAGAAACCAACCTTTATCGGCAAGTTCCACCTGGTCTTCAGGTCCATGATTACCAATTCCTTCGTGGTGCTGGTGATTCCAGGAAACTTAACCCTTTTAGGCCTAAGTGACGATATATCGTCATTGCAATTCCACTGCGAAAAAGCCGACACGACGATGTATCGTTAGCCCGGTTCAGCCGAGTTCTACGCCCTGTTAAAAACAAAATTTCCTATCGCGTACATCGGAGGCCTAACTCCGATTGAATTACGTAATTTGGAACGTATATTTTCGGTTTATTTAGGTTGATTTAATTTAATATCATCTGTTTATTACCTAAGTCAATGTTATTGTTGGCATCGTCGCCAAAATGGACGTGAAATTGCATTTATTTGCTGAAAATAGCCCTTGGTTCAAACGATCGTATCTCTGGAACGACGCAACGTACAGCCGCCATCTTGGTCGCGTTCGAGAGAGGGATTCCCAATTTTCTGTCCCGCCAAAAATGACGTCATCAACGCCAACATCACTGCCTGTATTCTTCCAATGAAAAGTCCTGTTTCAACGACGTTGTTCAAACGCTTCGGCCTTGCGAGCCATCGCGAGTGCTGATTGGCTCGTTCGCGGCACGTGACTCTTCGGCCGTTCGCGAGTGACATCACGCGAAGCGAGTCAAGGTCGCAGCCATTGGCGCCAGCAGCAGCGCGTCGCATTGCGGGCAGCCGGTCATTATGGCGTCCGGCAACGATTTAGTAGTGAGCTGTAATCGATCGTGAATCTCGAAGAAATAAAGCAACTTTAAACTATTTTTACGGTAATAAAACATAAAATAATGATTTCGGAAGTAATAACACGCGTTGTAACGGAAGAATATCGAGTGGATGTTATCATTCTGAGTACTGTAAGTTGAAACTTTGTTATCGCTGTTCACGTAGTCGAACTTCAGGATTTTTTTAAATAATGAAAACGTAGGACGATGGTCCCAATTATATTTCTGGTCAATAATTTACAATATAATTATTACGTCTGCAAATTTTTATACTCCTAGAGCGCATAGTTTTTTTAATACAATTAATTTCCGTGAGGCATGCAACTTGTTCATGGCAGCTATGTTGCAGCCATAGGCTTTTTCGCACGAGAATTGAAAAAAATGGCTTAGGCCTAAAAGGGTTAAGTTGGTCCACTGTTTTGCCACCTATTTGATACTGTATGTGAGAGCAAAGGAAAGCCACAACATTATTCACCACAGTTATAGGCAGTAGAATCGGCACTTTTGACTAGCGATCCTTTAACATGAAGGTTACTATGGAGAGAATGAATGAAAAGGTCCCGATTTTGTACTAAAATTCTTATTTCGGGATTAACCTGGCTAAAATTTGTCCCAACTAAAGGAGAAAATTCGTGAAATTTATTAGACTACCGACGACTATTAGACTACTACCGTCAACGACAAAAGGTTCCATCTCATTTAGGTATGTTTCAATGGTTTCCATTTCTGAGCAAGGATTAGTCTCTCCACGAATTCGAAGTTAGAGAGACTTAGGAATTTCCACTTTCTTGCTCGGTAGGTTTCGTTTCCCTTTAAACGTGATTGGCAGTTATTTTCTGTTTAATAAACTTAAACCCTTTTAGGCCTAAGCGATATATCGTCGTTGCAATTCCGCTGCCAAAAAGCCCAAATAACAAAAAATCGTTCACCCAGTTCACCGCACTGTTAAAAAACAATAATCCAATTGCGTCCATCAGTGGTGTACTTCCGATTGACTTAACTATTTTGGAACGTACATTTTCAGATAATTTTGATTAATATAATTCAATATCATCTTTTTATTACCCGAATCGATGTTATTGTTGGCATCATGGCCAAAATCGACCTGAAAATTGCATTTGTTTGCTGAAAATAGCCCTTGGTTCAAACGATCATATATCCAGAACGACGCAATGTACAGCCACCGTCTTGGTCGCGTTCGAGAGAAGGGATTCCCAATTTTCTAGCCCGCAAAAAATAATGTCGTCAACCCTCACGTCACTGCCTGATTTCTCGAATGTAATGTGCCATTTCAACGGCCTTTGTTCAAGCTCTTCGTCTTTGTGAGTGCTGATTGGTTCGTTTGTGTCATGTGACTCTTTGGCCGTTCACTGGTGACATCACGCGAAGCGATTGAAGGTTGCATCCATTGGCGCTAGCATGTGCGCGTCCCGCATTGCGAGCAGCTGGTCACAATGGCTGTCCTACGCGAATTGGTAGTGGGTTTTCGACAATCGCGAATATTGAAGGAATAAAGCAGCTTTATATTTTTACAGTAATAAAACATAAAATAATGATTTCGGAAGTAATAACAGGCATTGTGACAGAAGAATATTGAGTAGATGTTATCATTCTGAGTACTGTAAGTTGAAACGTTCGTTAGCGTTGTTTACGTAGTCGAACTTCAGGATTTTTTTAAATTATGGAAACGTAGGACGATGGTCCCAATTATATTTCTGGTCAATAATTTACAATATAATTCGAAATATAGCATAATGGCTGCGATTACATTGAGAGTCAATCGATTCACATTCCAAAGCAGACGACATCATTTACGCACCTCTCAAAACAGCGAAAACCAGTTTACAATTTTCACAAATTTTCGACAGCTTTGAAAAAATTATAAAAAATATATCTCCTGCTGTCTTCTTCAGGTGACAAATAAATAAAAATACTAGTTACATCACACTGTACTGTTCGACGCCGAACTGTCCGACGCTGATTTGAACGAAGTACGTGCGTGCGTAGCCTCCAAGCAATGTAAGAGAAGGAGTATATAGTGTTCCTTGTGGTGGCTGTGACGCTGTATATATAGGTGAAACTAGAAAAGGTGTAAGAAACCGAGTGAGACAACATATGGCAGACACCAGAAAAGAGGATGAGGAAAACAGCGTGGCAGCCCACCACATGGCCACCAGACACAGCATTGATTGGGAGAAGACTACTACGCTGATTAAGTCAAACTCTGTTAGCGATAAACATTTGAGGTGCCTCGAATCGCTTGCCATTGTTAGGCACGAAATGGACGGGAGAGAGCTGATGAACCTCCAACCACCTTTGACACCAGCAATACAGCATTTGGTGAGGAAAGATCTGGCAGAGCGGCTGCGAGCACGATGGAGTAGCAAGAAAGACGTTTAGATGCGGGCCTTCTATTTCTTGGAGGCTACGCACGCACGTGGTTCGTTCAAATCAGCGTCGGACAGTTCGGCGTCGAACAGTACAGTGTGATGTAACTAGTATTTTTATTTCTTTGTCACCTGAAGAAGACAGCAGGAGATATATTTTTTATAATTTTTTCAAAGCTGTCGAAAATTTGTGAAAATTGTAAACTGGTTTTCGCTGTTTTGAGAGGTGCGTAAATGATGTCGTCTGCTTTACAATATAATTATTACATCTGCGAATTTTTACACTCCTAGACCGCATAGTTTTTTTTTTTTTAAACTTTATTTTTTTGAGGCATGCAACTTGTTCATGGCAGCCATGTTGCGGCCGTACGTTTTCTCGCTCGGATAACGAAAAAAAAGGCGTCGGCTAAAAGGGTTAAGCGGCATTATTAAATTAAAGTAAATAGTTTTCCTTCTTTCGCAAATGTAACCTACTTCTCAGATACCTACAAAACACGCACAAATTTTAAAGTTCAAGGAAGAAACTCAGTCTTTCATCGCAAATTTTTGACAGTCCTAACACTGGCGGATGAAACTCAGTCGACTGTCTTCATCAGGCTCTCCTTCACATGCTACCTCGTTTTTACCACTTTCGTGCGATTCAAATTCGGCGGTTTACCCGAACGAGGAAGCACATGAAGGAGAGCCTGATGAAGACAGTCGACTGTGTTTACATCCACCAGTGTTAAGACTGTCGAAAATTTGCGAAGAAAGACTTACAGGCGTATTCCAGAAATCCACTCAAGTGTGAGTGGGGCTAAATGTGAGTGTAAGGTTCAAAACACATCTATAGAAATACCCTCAGATGTTAGGACACTAACATTCACTTTTGTGGCTGTACTAAAATTGTTGACCCTTACCACAGATGTTTGTGTTAGGAAAGGGCGCGAATAGTTCGTGTCCTTGCTTGAACAATAAGACAAGTGTTAGCACGTGACGATTGTTGGCCACGTGCTTTGTGCTTCGACATCGAGTTGCGACAGGCGAAGGACGTGTGCTCCGTGAATTAGCTAGTTAGGTTTAGCTAGGGCCTGTGCTACAGTTAGGTAGGCACGCTATTGCACTCCTTAAAGTCCGCTGGCCAGCCGTCGCGGACAACAAATGGTTCCAGATGCGTCGCCATGACCAGGGACACTCGCCTGAAGAACACCTGCTGCACATCTGTTAACGGTAAATATACGCCGGAGGCTTTTGCCTTATACGTTAGCCTAGAGTATCATAATACACGCTTCCGTAGGCATTATTCCCCGGGTAGTAAATAACTTAACAGAAGGGTTGTGGGCTCAGGAACGACTCTTTTCAGTGCGGGAGACGAAGGTTTTTGAGCCAAAAAGGTTGGACGACGACGCTACGAAGTTTGAAAAGACGGGGAATCCCGCGGCCGCCATCTTGTTTGCTGTCATTCTTCGCGATCAAGGTCATGGAGACGAAGACAGATTCTGGGGTCAAATGATTTCAAATGCTGTTCAAAACAAGATTTCAAGTGTCAGACGAACATTTCAACTGAAATTTGTGCGAAATTGAACAACAAGAAGTAACATTTGAATACGTTCGAATTTTCGAAAGTGAAAACGAATTGACCGACCAGGCCGTAGCGATCTTTACGTAAACCGAGACGGAATGGCGCCAACTCAAGAAACGAACGACAGTCACGTGTTTAAAGTAAACAAACATGCCGAGACGAAGAAATTGAAGAAATTTTTCGCCTTCAAGAGTCTGCTAAGATGCAAGATGTGGAAGGGACAAGGCATGCGTGACTACCTGGAAAACGTTCAAGGGCTAGCGAAATTGTCTACTAGTGCAGGATGCAACTGGATCACCGAAGAATTCGTCGCAATGCTTATGCTGGGAGGACTGTCGGACAGTTACGCGAATGAACTCCTGAAAACCGAAGGCTACACGACTGGTGAAATTGGAGCTCTTTTACTAGAAGACGACCGGCGTCGTAGATGGTTGAAGAAGGGGAGTAAACCAGCTAGTACTAAGCCATTGGTTAGGACGACGAACGGGAAGAACTCGGGTGACAGACGGCCAGAAAACAACTGAAGAGTTAAAGGAAAACTCAAGTGTTTTGTCTGCCAAAAAGAGGGACATTTCGCTAGAGAGTGCCAGGAAAAGGGAACTAGTCAACGTACTAGTATTTTGTCTAGACAAGACTTGTCACCACCCAAAGCAAAACAGAAATACGTGGACATGAAAGTAGCCACACTTACATTGCAAGGGATGCCAAAGAAGAGAAATCGTAAGAAGCCTAAGAGAGGAGGTAGTTCACCAGTAACTGAAAGGACTGTAGTGAATAAAACCCACAAATCAACGTCCGAGCCAATAGTGAGGGAAGATGGAAGGTCAATTAGGAAGACTGATCCCACCACTAGGTCATTCGTTAGACAGAAAGCTGTTCCAGAGGAACGAGTGCAAAACGCAATTGACCATGGGACGAGATTGGCTCGAAAGGAAGAGGTAGATTCGAGGATTTTAGGCAAGATTTTAGAAGCAGCTTTTGGCAGCGATGATGGTGACAAAACAGTAATCATGGTGGACCATGAAGAGGTGTCGGGGAGCAGTGAGAATGCCGTAACGCAGCCCGAGGATAATGTTCCTGTTAACCACAAAGCCAAGGAAGCGATAGTGGGGGAAAGCCGCAACCAGATAGTAGCAGAAGATGAACGGGCCACTTCATCTACAGAGACAGTAGAGCACCCGATTCAGAAGTTGCAGACGTGCAACAGGTTCCCGGAGGCCCAGAGTTAGAAAAGGCCAACAATGAACAAGCCATCTCAAGTACGAAGACTAGTGGTGAACCGGGAAACCAGATAGGTGTTGTGAAAGTACAAGGACATAACGGTATAAGCATCGAAGATATTAAGCTTCGATGCAAGTTGTCGCCTAGCTCGGCGAAGAGGCAACGAAGAGCCCTTGCAGAAGCACACCGCGAAGCACAAGCTGAAAAAGCTAGGAAGATTGCGCTGCAGAGTGCTTCATCTTCAGACTTCGCGGAGAGGTTCAACTTACTGAAGATTGATTGGACCCGAAGCAGTGACGGAAGTCTGGTGCCACAAGTTGATCACACAGACTACATGATCAAATGGTCGAAAGCCTCGTCCGAGCAGAAGGCCCAGATGAAACTGCAAGATGAGAAGTTTCACGAAGAGGTCAAACTAATGAAGAGGTCGACAAGCAACTGTCCGGGACAGAAGTCGACGAGACCTCCAGAAGTGTCTGTCTCAGAAGTGAGGCAGACCACTCACTAGGAAGTGAGACCCCACTCAGGTTTTGCAGCCTGGCCACGAGTGGGGGTTATGTTAGGAAAAATGGCTCGAACCATTTTGGCGGTTCGTGCCTAGACTGCAAAGGAGTGAGGCACGACATTGTTGCGACACGTGCAGTGTGTTGTAGTGCTGCTCTCGGTACCATGATGTCGGCGATGACGGACGTGTACCAGCGTGGTTAGTCAACGAGATAGGGCAATAGATTAGCTCAACGCAACTGTGCTACGCCTTGGACTAACCAGGACTGACGACTGGCCTAGAACGGCCATAGCTGCGTGGCCGGGACGTCAGCACCGCTGCAAACGTGCAGCAACGTGATGTAAACGCGGTCTCGTATCAGACGCTCGTGGTGAGGACACCTCAACACCACCGAAGAAAAAACCTGAGGGCAGTATTCTTCCACACCAGAAGAACAATCGTCTGTATGGCGATTTCACATTAAAATGTAAATAATGTATATTTTCTTAGGCATAAAGCCGAAACACTTTTCAGCTTAGTTGTGTTTTAGATGTTGTCAACACACGATATTTTTTATTTGTAACAGGTGACGACTTTGCTTATTTATGAAAAATGTCCGATGTTCAAACCAGTTTAAAATCTAACCTAAACTGCAATTAGCCCTTTAAAAAACTAGCTGGAACATTTAATCTTTTGATTTGTGCACTTAATGCATTTTGGTAAACTTAAATTCTTGCCATGAACTCTACCGGAGCTCCAATGTTTATGTTTGTCTATTTTTATGGACCCAGTGTATGATTTTATGTTTATTTTTTATAGCATCTCCATCCAAACTCCGACCGTAGTGAACCTCTAAAAACGTAAACAAACTAGCTTTCCTTCGTTGAAAACATGCCTTGTATATAGCAATCCGTTTCCCAAAGTCAAATGTTTATTCTGTGCAAAACACTTCGGTCCCCCCCCCCCGCGTTCAATAGTTGCGATGCCTAACGTCGTAGTTTATTTTAATAGGCCTAAAAATCACGTTGTTATGAGTTGAAAACTCACTTGCACATTCAAAGCCAGGCCTCTAAGTTTCCAAGTCGGCAATTCCCTTTGTCAATTCGAATCCAGCCAACCAAAACACTACTTCAATTCCGTCAGCCAGTCAGAGCGCTCAAGCTACCCCGGTCGTCCGCGCTGTCATGGCCGACTTCCGGTAATGACAGCGCGGCCGATTTTGGTCTGTCTCTCCTCCTCCAAGCGTCCACCTCTTCCCCACTCACCCCCTCCGTCGCTCTCCTACAGGTCTGCCCTAACCCTCTACCTGCCTGCCAAGCAGAAGGCATAAAAACCCAGACGCAGTAGAGTATAGCTAGCACAGCTCAAGGATTCTCAAAGCTAGAGGTCGCTACGCCGGTCGGGAGTGGAGATGCCGCGGTCCGATTGTTGCCATGCCGGGCAAAGGTAGTGGTTCGTATCGTACTTAGTTTAGCTTTAAAAGTTTAATTTTTGGAAACTCCATTCAAAATTTATAGTTTAAACTTAACTTAACCTCGTAGCTTTAGAAGGTAAATTTATGGTGCGTCAAGCCAAACGGCATTACGGACGTTGGCGGCCGTAAATTAAGGGTTCAGGGTCCCTTACTAAAAACCAGCTTTCATTATTTTGTTTTTTTAAACGCAGTTTAAAGTAAACAGGGACGGTTTGATCTTCGTGGAAGGTTGCTTTGATTAAACGCTCGGATCCACTTTATATGTAGCCGAGGCTTTATAATTTAAGGAGTTGACTTATCAACAGCAACTCTGGGAGGTTTAATGCTTTGCAGTATACACGTAGAAAAATAACTGTAAAACAGGTCTACTATTACTAGACAGCCGAGGCTGTTCGTAATTTAGAGGGCTCTTTTGCGAAATCCCCTTGTGCCTAATCAAACTCACTTTTTCTATTTGAAATTGTTTTATGTGAACCTCGTGTTGGTTCTAGTGTCGAATTTAATGTAAATTCCCCCTGTATTTTATAACCTAAACTAGGTGTAAAGTTACCAAATGTAATTGTAGTGCGATATTTTTATTCATGTTTGTTTAAAATAAAAACCAGGAGTTTTTCTTAAACGTCCGTCAGTTTATTCGCTCGTTGTTCGCTAGAAGTAAGAAATTAAGACAATTCTCTTAAACTTAGCTAGCCTAATTTTCCCACCTTGGTGGCAGCGTTACCGCTTATTATTACAGTTAGCCTACAATATTAGGACATGTGTAGCTCCATTCCCTACGCCGGGACTGTAGCTGTTGTGCTTATTTGAAACAAAAAGTACCCAAAAGTAATAGTAAGAAGATCAAGTTACACCAGGCGAGCGGCGATGTTACAAGCACCTCCTCCGTCATAGCATCCGCCGTTACAGTGACGCCGTCAAGCGATCGTCGCCATCCTTCCCGAACGAAGATCCGCTGATGAAGGGAAGGTAATTATCCAGCCCATAGGCTAATTCCCACCTTCCCATCAAGAAGGGTTATGGGCCTAGCACCCGTGGATTTAATAAAAGGTTATTGCTCCATACGTCCGTGGATTAGTTCTGGCGAAGTGAAAAATAAGGAAGAGGGAAAAGTGCAGCGTGTTTACTACCGCTCGTAGCCGAAGCGGGAGCCGCCATCTTGTTTGTTTTGACGATCACGGCATTGGTTTTTGAACCAACACGGAAGCGTTTTGAACAGTTTTGGATGAAGTGATGCAACTTTAACGTGGTTCCAGGGTATTTCAGTGGTGAAATCAAGAGTTTAACCCTTTGCGCGCCGGACCCGTGAATTTAACGGGAGGGCAAGCCAACCGTTGCGCGCCGGACCCGTAGAATTTACGGGAGCCACTTTATCGAGCTGTACGTCAGTCCGCGTGGTGCATTGATCGCTCCTGGAGCCTTCATTCACTAAAGACATGTGTCTGCTACAATTTCCCGCCAATTTTGCCCACGTGACTAGTTTCTAGCCAATAATATTTAATTTTTTCCCGAGCTATGTCGTGTTCATTCGCTGCCCCCGTGAGTTTCGAAAAAAAAAAGATGGCGGCCATTGCATCACGTAGCGACTCTCCCGATTCGGATTTTGATTTACATTGTGCACCACTTTAGACCGAGGTAAATTAGCAAATTATGGACATCTTTGAGAGCTAAAACTGTAAAAAGAACTGTGATAACATTTTTTTATTGAAAAATGATCGATAATTCGTTATGTGAATCGAAATACAATGCGTCCGATTGGATAGGAGCACGACGCGATAAGAATGGCCGCTGCCAACCAAGGAGGCCCGGCTCGCCGCTGCCGTCCACGGAAGCCTGACCCGCCGCTGCCGACCATTGAGCCCAGGCCCGCGGCAGCCATCCTGCTCTTCTCACGTCGCTTGTTCGGTTGCCTTCTATTTCAATCCATTACACTGCCATATCCGCGAATTCAGGATTGGATTAGAAGTGAACATTTGAGAAATGATTTTTCTTCGTTGGAATTTTATTTATTTTTTAACAATATGGATTTTGGAGATTTACACGATGTAACTAGTCCGAGTCGGGAATAGGCTTAGCCTATGCTTCGCTGAAGTGCTTCGTCACTCGACCACTGGAACAACTGAAAATAAAATGCCTTTTTTTTCCCAGCCCTAATGAAGAAAAAACAACTATCTCATAAGATTTTAATTAATAATAGCTTGCCAAATGGATGTAAATAATTACAGCTGTGTGATTACGTGCCTGTTTCTACAAAATAGGCCCAAACTTTGTTGAAAAGGAAGCTGCCACTCCTGAGGGCGATTAATGCACTATTGACAGACGTGACAATTTTATTTAATTAAAAAAAAAGTTTCACACATTTTTGCTTAATTTTTGGTGTGAAGAAGGATAACAGATATATTGTTACGTTTATGAAAAAAAAGTACTTTTTCAGCATATAAAGTTGTCAAAATTGCTCTTAAAGTCCGTACTATGTTACGTTTTTTTTTTTATTTATAATACATTTGCCATTTTTTCCCCAAAAAATATACCGTATAATTTTTTTTGCGATTATTCGGGTTAAGACCTAAGTACTACAAACTGTTTAAAAAAAAAATTAAAGCCTCAACCACGTTTTTAAAGGGAGTTACATGAATTTTAATGCTGACGTGCAATCATTTTTTGCGCTAGAAATAGGCCTAAATTTTGTTGAGCAGAAGGAAGCTGCCAAGCAGGGCAGCCGCCCCGGAGAGAAATTAATGCTCTACTGACAGGCGTGACAATTTTATTTAATTAAAACAAAAGTATCGCACACATCTGCTTTATTTTTGGTGTAAAGAAAGATAACAGATATATCATTACGTTTACGCAAAAAAAAAGTACTCTTTCAGCATATAAAGTTGGCCAAAATTGCTCTCAATGCCAGTACTATGTTAGATTTTTTTGATTTGTAATACATTTGCCATTTCCCCCTCCATAAATATGCCTTATAATTTTTTTCTGTGAATATTTGGGTTACGGCCTAAGTATTACGAGCTGTTTAAAAAAAAATGAAGCCTCTACAACGTTTTTAAAGGGAGTTACATGAATTTTAATGAAGACGTGCAATCATTTCTTGCACTGCGAAAAACTGGCTGGTTTGAGCTAGCAGGTGCTCTTTTTTTGGCTGGCGTCAAAAGGGTTAAAGGACAACTGCATGATTTAACTGAAAATTCGAAGGAAACAGGAGTTCGTTAGTTGGCCGGTCACTAAAACTGGTTGAGTTAAAACGGGTCGCATTCGATAACGGCCGGGAAGCGATGGTGGCGGTGACGGATGAAATAAACAATACGCATGTTTTCGGCATTGAACGACTGAATGGTGATAATTACAATGCCTGGGCTATTTCCGTGAGACTGGTTTTACAACACAAAAACTTGTGGAAGTTTGCTAACGGAACAGTGGTAAAACCAGCGGACACAGATCAATTACTTCGTGATTATGAAGAAAATTGTGCAAAGTGTACGCTAGTGATAAAGTTGACGATTTCGCAGCATTTGCAAGCAATTTTTAATCGTATCGAAGACCCGAAAGAACTGTGGGATACTCTAATGGAAAAGTTTGCCGACGGGAATAAACTGCGCAAGTTATTTGCCTTCCGAAAATTGATTCACTGTAAGATGAACAAAAACGAAGAAGTAAAAGAATACTTGGATCGTGTCAAAACACTAGCGCAGTTGGCCAAAACTGTTGGTTGCACTGGATTGACAGACGAGCTTGTGGCAATGATTATGCTCTGTAGTCTGCATAAATCGTGTGACAATTTGTTTCTTAAAACGGACTTATTCGATGGAGAAGATTTTACGCCGAATTACGTGGAAACTTTAATCCTGAAAGGTAATCGGAGACGGAAATCTGAGAATAAGGAAGACGAACATGACACATGGTCGTGTGTTGTCAACGATCGGCCAAAGTTAAGCTCAAGAAACCAGATGAACAAGAGGAGCAACAAGGCGAAGCGCAAGGTTAAGTGTTTTGCTTGCCAAAAACGAGGTCATTTTGCCAGGACATGTACAAGTAGGCATGCCGAAAGTAATCTATCGTCGGGAGACGAAGCTTTGAAGAAAAGTCATGCCAAGTCGATGTGGTTCCAAGTGTCCACGATGGCGTTACAGAAGAGGAAGAATGAAAGATATGGAAAGAAGCTTAAAAAGAGTAAACATAAGTCGACACAAGCCAGTCTACACGTCTCGACGAGAGTGGGGGAAAATCATTGCCGTAATTCACCGCCCGAGCCAATAGTGGGGGAAGATGTTAGGTCAATGAGTAAGACCGATCCCGCTGCTAGCAAGTTAGTCAAGTACTGGAGTATTCTGGATGAACAAGTGAAAGTTCAGATTGACCATGGGCGTAGATTGGCTGGAGAGGATGAAGTTGACTCTAAAAACTTAAGCAGGATCCTAGCGAAGGCATTTAAAGACTGTGATGAAGATGTCACGGAGACAATCATGAAAAGTCATGATGAAATGGTGGATGCAACTGAAGATGTCAGTTCCTTAGAGACCCACGTAGGAGAAGCCTTAGTGGGGGATGTTGTAGGACAGCAAGAGACTGAAGACGTCGAAAGAGTCACCACAACTATGAAGGAAACTTATGCACCACAATACGAGAAGTCGCAGACGTGCGACACCGCACCAGTTGCAGAAGTGCAACAAGAACAGAAACGTGAAGTTGCTAAAGTGACCGAGCAGAAGTGCAAGTTAGCGTCAGCAAAAGAACTTTCAGATCGTTTCAACCTCCTGGAAATTGACTGGGTAAAAGATGGCGGAGGTGACCTAGTGCCCCATATTGACCACAATGGGTACATGATGCGCTGGGCAAGAGCCTCACCTGAAGATAGGAGCGGAGATGTCGCGCCAGGATGAGGAGTTTTACAAGGTAGTAAAACAGATGAGTTTGTCGACGCCTAAAAGTAAAGGAAAGAAGTCGATAAGACGTAAAGTGAAGTCTGTCTCAAACGTGAGCCAGGCTAACCATTAGAGAAGATGGTGAACCCCACTTGTGAGTATCAAGCCTCGGACACGAGTGGGGGTTATGTTAGGAAAGGGCGCGAATAGTTCGTGTCCTTGCTTGAACAATAAGACAAGTGTTAGCACGTGACGATTGTTGGCCACGTGCTTTGTGCTTCGACATCGAGTTGCGACAGGCGACGGACGTGTGCTCCGTGAATTAGCTAGTTAGGTTTAGCTAGGGCCTGTGCTACAGTTAGGTAGGCACGCTATTGCACTCCTTAACGTCCGCTGGCCAGCCGACGCGGACAACAAATGGTTCCAGATGCGTCGCCATGACCAGTGACACTCGCCTGTAGAACACCACGGAATCCTGCTGCACATCTGTTAACGGTAAATATACGCCGGAGGCTTTTGCCTTATACGTTAGCCTAGAGTTATCATAATACACGCTTCCGTAGGCATTATTCCCCGGGTAGTAAATAACCTAACAGTTTGCACTCACATTTGCCCTCTCACACTCACACTTGAGTGAATTTCTGGAAAACGGCTTTGAGTTTCTTCATTGAACTTTGAAATTTGTGCGGGTTTTTTTAAGTACCTGAGAATGTTGAACTTTCAAAGTAAAAATCACGATGTTTTTAAAATGTAACCTCATAGTCAAAGTTTCCCCTTGAAGGGTAAGTGGTCTATCGACTTGGTCTGTAAACCACACACACAGAGTGAATAATACTTTAGTAATAGGTGAGGTGACTGAACTATCTTGTAGGCGGGAGGAACCATAGGAAAGAACAAATACAAGTTCGGTTGCGATGATCCATTCATGTAAGACCTCGTTACCAAGTCGCAATTCAGCAAGATGCTATTTACATTCTTTATGCTATTTACATTCATTATGCTGACCATGTTTGGTCCAATGTATTGCCCAGATTCGTTAAGTCTTATCTTCGAAACCAAAATTCTTGCCAATACTGGACGACTCCGAAAAATTCATCTTATATCTCCTATTAGTAATAGTTAGTTCGCACTTGAGTGTTAACGTTACCATTTATTAGAACATAGGAAACGTTATAGTCTCGTCCCACTGGTTGCTCTTTTTCAATTTCCCGCAATGTACTTTTGGATTTCATTAAGTTCATAACTACCTTCTGGTAGAGTTAATTTAAGGTCAGAAACTCCTTAATTCCTTCAATTTCAGCAGGGGTTTAGTACTTCTTGCATCTAAGTAGGTTATTTTTCAAAAGACAGTTCTTAAGAACTGTTAAAAGCTGTTAGGCCAAACTTACCTCCATTATTTGTTGTTGAAATTCTTGGACTGTTTGGGTTAGGCATCCCCGAACAGTTATAGGTTCTTCTACTTCCTCCTTCTCAGTGTTTACCCTGTACACTTTAACTGTAGCACCTACAACAAGGAGTTTGAAGCATCATACAGCAGTGCCCGCTTTTCAGTTATCAGTAAATAGTGCAACTTCAAACAGCTTACCACCAGGACTGTAAACTTGAAATTGTTTGTCGGACGGGCGTATTTCCATGAGTAAATCAAACTTGTAGGTTGACTTGGCGCCACCTAATAATTCACCCATAGGAAGATCGTCGCTGTCTTCAAACGAACACTCAAGGGAATCATGGAGTTCATCATATTTCACTAGCCGACATCGATCCATTGGTACAATGCCATCAAGACTTAAAATCTGGCGAGAAAAATGTCATGCAGCTCAGCCATTAAAAGACAATTTTAGCACAATTAAAACGAACTGCCAGATAATCACCTTGTATGCCGTTTCAGTGGCCTCAGCTAGAGTTGTATCCTTGTGAACTTTTAAACACATATCAATCATGCGATTTTGGACAGGATGATGACAGAACAGTTTTATCTAAATAATAAACAAATTGAAAATTGATCAAACAGTAGGTCATGTTGCATTAAAAACGAAAATTTTAACATTGATCAAAATTAGTTTTGACTATCCTAAAATATTTACCGTCACTATGTGGTAAATCGTATCTTCGATTTTATTTTTAAATGCCTGGATTTGATTTAAAACACTTAATAAATGTTTTAAACCCAATGTGATTAGTTGAGGTAATCTCCCTTTAGGAGCGCTGTAGGTGCTACCTATATCAATATGATATAGCGGCCATTGCTCTCACTTCGCTTCGGCCCCGATGAACGCGGGAAACTGTTGGTTCGACGATAGCGGGGATGATGGGTGGGTTTTACTGAAAGTAAGTATTTTAGGATAGTAAAACTAATTTTAATCAGTGTTAAAATTTTCGTTTCTTACCATCTGCGAAATACTAACCTTCAGTACGTGCTGACTTTGTCCAGCTGGTCGGTGGGACAGCACGAACCCGGCTAAACTCTTTGTTTACGTTTTCAATCATTCTTATAGAGATAGTCCGATATTGATATCGGTATCGGTATAATCTGTATTTATCGGTATTTTTGCAATATCGGTATCGGACCACTATAAGGCTTCCGATACAGATATTTGTTATGCCAAGAAATGCAACCGTCTTCCCTGCAAAACTAACCCCAAGCACGGCAAAAGCAACAACCAAGCGAGAAAAGCAAAGCCTTTGGCTCAGTTTGGAATGAAAATGTAGCATTTGATGGTTACAACAAGCAACTAAAATCTAACTGAGAAGATGACTGTACTGAAGCCGTATGTAGAAATAAGAGTAAAAATGCTGTTATTGCTGCACAGAACATTTTGGATCATCTCAACAGTTGGAACCCAAGCAAAACCAGAAACCGAAGTTGCATTTTTTGTATGAAATTTAAACTTATAGTCGTGATTTGTTATTATTATTATCGGTATAGACATCTGTATCGGTATCGTATCGGATCGGTTTACCCTTCATCAGTATCGTATCGTATCGGTAAAAAGTCATATCGGCCGATCCCTACATTCTTAACGGTCAATTGTACACAGCAATATGTTTCAAACATTTTGAAACAGATACCTACCTTAAAATTGTTGGAGGCACTTCTTTTCGTTAGTGACCAACAGTTCTTTGTTTACACTTACCGTAGTGCTGTGTTACACTTGATTCACTGTGTCAGTTACTGTTCACTGTGTTTCTTGTACAATTTCACTCATTATGTACAAGTTCTCTCCATTGTGTACAAGTTCTCTCCATTGTGTACAAGTTCTCTCC